>APKU01000267.1:0-17747 GCA_000472125.2 Hirsutella thompsonii MTCC6686 | reverse complement strand
TATAGCGTCTTTTATAGCGTCTTTTATAGCGTCTATTGCCACGTCCTTTGCAATTAAAGGTACGTTATAATTAATTAAAGGTGCGTTATAATTAAAGGTGCGTTATATTAAAGGTATAAAGTCGGTATGAGTAGGTACTTAGGCCTCGAGCGGCTACCGGAAAAGTAGGCCTAAAAGGTGGGGAGGTTATGCGATTAGATATTTGAGGTTATGCGATTAGTAAAACTCTTAGTATTATACTAGGGGCCGTCTCCTTCCCTTAATCTATATCTAATATTACCCTTTAATTAAAGCTATTACGATAACGCTACCGCCGCCGCTACTATAAATTCCGCCCGTACTGCTATTACCTTCCTTCGCGACGTACGAAGAGCTTTACGACTTCCTCTAGGGCTTCTATCGCGATAACGGTACCGCTATCGTAAAGCGATTAAGTAACCGTCGTAAGGTTAATAGAGGTATAGAAAGCGTGCTTATAAATATTATATTCGTATATAATTATAGCCCTAGCCGCGAGTTATAAAGCGCTAGCTTTTATAGTATAGCTATAAAAAAAAGTAATTACCCTATTATAATTATAGCGTCGATAATAAAGGCTAGTCTATAGTAATAATCGTATAAGGTTATTATAGGCACTTATAATTATCCCTTTTCCTTTAATCCCTTAGCGTATAACCTTTATAGAAGGTATACTATAAAGTAAAAGGAAATAAAATATAACCTCTTAAAGTATAAAGCGCTTCTAGCTCGCGAGGTTAATATAATAATTAGGGATTATATAAAAGGGTTAACTTTCTTCCGGCTTTATAATATCTATAATAACTATTAGAAGCTTTAATATAACCTCCTCGATAGAAAGATAGCTATATAGGCCTTTATTATATATCTTTAGGGTAATAACCTTTATTATATTATTAAATATATTAAAGACGATAAATATAAGATCGAAGGCCTTTTCTAGACCTATCCGTAATATAAGGAGATATAGAAGAGATTTCTAAATATATTTAGCCTTAATAATATATATAATATTAACCGCTTTAAGATATATCTTATTTAAGTTATAGGTATTATAGATTTAGAAAGTATCGCTAACTTTACCTTCGGCCTTATTAATATAAAGAAAGAGGATAACTTCTTTTAGCTCTATTAGCGGCTTAATACTATATATTAATAGCTTTATATAACTAAGCCGGCTATAATTATTATAGATAAGGAAATAGCCCTTAAAAATTTACTAATAGCTATTTTTCTTAGGTCCTAATAATAACTCTATATATTCTATATTAATATTAATATTAAGGCTTAAATTTAGTCTTATTAGGCCGGTAATAATCTAAACGATATATTAGCGAACGATAAGTTAAATAATACTTAAGATAATATCTCGATTAAGGCTATTATAGCTAGAATATAAAAAGAAGCTAATAAGGGTATTACGACCTTAGACGGCTAGGCGACTATACGAGAAGATACCTATAATAGTATATTTAATATATAATAGGCTATAATTTACGCTATAATAAAGGAAGACTTCTACCTAGCCTAATAGCTACTTAATACTACCTTTCCTTAATAATAATATATTATTATATATATCTCTATAGAATATATACCTTAGCGGGAGTAATAGGCGAAGTACTTTATCGATAGGTATCGTAACTTCGGCTAGAGGGTTAATAGCCTAATAGAAATAGCTTATAAAGATATTAAATTATACCTCTTAATTAATATAAGTAACCTATTTTATCTCTATTACGCGATAGTTTAAATATTAGCTAATAAATAGCGGAGATATATCTAAATAGTAGTATAATAATAGCTTCTTTAACGGTATTAATACCTTAGGTAGAATTAGCTTAGCGAGCTTATTATTACGGTAATATATTACGCTATTAACCTTCTTACTAAATAATACCGGCTAGCCGCGGCCGCGATAGCCTTAAAATAGCTAATTCGACCTTACTAGGATCGATTTACTAACTAATACGGGCTCCTTTATTCTTACGATATATTTACCCGGCTTTAGTTAGGAATAAGGTTTACGAAGGAAGACGTTTACCCTCGGTAGTAGCTTAATAAACCTATAGTAAAAATTAGCACTAGTTATTAACTAATTATATCCGATTAATTACTAATAGAAAAGTAGGTTAACTTAGGTTAACCTTCGTATATATATAATATAAAGCCGCTTATAATACGATAATACGTTTAATTTAAGCTTTTTTAATATTATTCGAAGCGCTATAATAGGTTAATTTATTTACCTTATATTAGCTTATCTATTTCCTACTATAGGTAGGTATCTTCTTCTTCCTTAGCCTCTAATTCGTCTTATATCGTAACCCCTTATAACGGCTATATTAATTATATATAAATTATACCTTAGGTTTTAAGGCCCGGCCTATTAGTAAGCTTATTAGCCTTATTAATCTTATTAGCTTTATTAATCTTATTATTAGGCCTAAAAATAATATTAATACCGCTAAAGTTATCGTAATTATTAGAGTTTTAGGTATATTATTAACTTTAAGGCGGCGCTATATCCGGCTTATATAAATCCCTATACCGGCGAAGGTAGTTAAAGCCGCCGGCCGGCTAGCTCGGGCCTACCGCCTTTATATCTACGGCCTTATATTTATATATATATTTCTTTATACCTAATAGTATAGCTAGCGCTATAGAAGGCGGCGGCCTTATAGCCTCGGCTCGCTTAATAGCCTTAATAGCCTCGAATTCGGAGGGATTATAGCGGGTAGTTTTTTTAATATTTAATAATCCCTTAGGTCGGCCTTTACCTTATATAGGTAGCGGCTTAAGCGGTATATCGTTCGGCCGGGGCTAGCGCTATTATTAATATTAGAATTCGTTAATATTATTTATTTCGAAAGGAATTATAGCCCTAAAAGCGCTACCTTTAAGCCGCTTAAAGATATTATAACGATAAAATAGGCTAAGCGTTAATTTAAATAAATAAGCTAAAATATAATTATAATAGCCGGCTAGTAGCTTAAAGCTATACCTTAATATAATATATACTTCGGCTTTAATTTATTAAAGTATTTAGTTTAATAAATTAAGCTAAATTTTTATAAAAAGAGATTATAAGGTTAATATTATAACCTTATAACCGGCTTTAATATACCTATTAGTAATAATAGCCGCTTAAAAACTCTAGAAGGCCTAAAGCCTTTAGAAAATAGAGGTTAAGTTACCTAATAAGGACTAAAAGAAGCTCTTTATTATAGTATATATATACCCTTAATAATAAAGGTTATTATATACCTAAAGTACTTATATCGGTTAACTAAATAGGCTATAAACTTCTCCTTTTAGGGGTTAAGCTAGATATTAATAATATATATTATAGCGGCTAGTAGGTAATACTTAAAGGCCTTAAATACCTATAGTAGCCTATAGAAGGTACCTTTATTAATAGCCTTAATAATAGCCTCTTAAGCTTAAAGGAAGTCGGTAAATTTAAATACCCGGATAACCTTATTTTTCCTATTATATATAGCCTTAAGGAAGTAACGCTTTATTTTAATTAATATATTTTTATTAATATACTAACGGTATAATAAGTAAAATATAATAATAAGCGCTATAGCGTTTATAGCGTTTATAAGGGTAAGCTCCCGGTCCGTTACGATAACCTAGGGTAATAGAATACCCTCTTCTATAGTAAGCTTAAGGAAATAGTTAAGGGCCTAGCGGTATTATAGCTCGGCCTCCCCTATAAGGAAGGTATTAATAATAGAGAAGGTCTTCCTCTCTAAGGTATACCTATAGAAAGGCACTAGTTAAATACTAAGTGGCTCCTACTATCGACTAAGTGAAAGTGGGTCAATCGTGGCTTGCGTGGCGCGCCCGGCCACACAAGGCACAACGCATACAATAGCAACACAACGTATATAACAGCAATACCACCATATACCGTAAACCCGACCTATAACTCTGACGATGACGATAACTTCGAGCCTAACGAGGCTGACGAGCTTGCCGGCGGATCTGCCCTTAAGACTCAAGGCACAATTCACGTGCGGCTTACACAGCCGTCACAACAGGCAATATAGGATAAGCTTAAGGCCGAAGAGGACGAAGATGCCTGCCTATAGCGGGAATTAGATAAGCTAGTATAGGGTAGCTAGAATTAACTTACTGCGACGCTTCGAACAATACTAAGAAATCCGTATTTGTCCTTATTATTGCATCGCGGCCGGCGTTACTTTACGTTATACGTTGTGTTGCTGTTGTGTGCGTTGTGCCTTGTGTAGCTAGGCGCGCTACGCAAGCTACGATTGATCCACTTTCACTTGGTCGATAGTGGGAGCCACTTGGTATTTAACTAGTGCCTATAGAAATTAAAAAGCGGTATCTTAAACCTATTAGTCTTATATATATAATTTATTAGAAGGTATAGCCTATAATACTCTCTTTCTTATATTCCTAATAGTATATATATTACTCTATAAGGTCCTTAGGGCTAGAGACCTATAGCGACTATAGTTCTCGTATTAGGCTACCCGCTTAGGTAATTAATCTAATACGCCCCCTTAAGAGGAGGAGCGGTATAAGGATAGTCGGTCTATTAGTAAGTTTAAGTTTATATTCCCTTTTCCCCTTAGCCTTATTAAAACCTAATAGGAAAAAGAGTATTAGGCTTGCCTTACTATTATATAATCTTTAATATAGGATATTTCCTTTAAACTAATAAACCTTCTTTATTTCTTTAGTATTATTTCCCTTAGTGCTTTTATCCTTAGGTCTATCGGGTTTTCTTCTCTCGAAATCTATCTAATATCTACTATACTATTAGCTAATAGCTTTCTAACTTTATAATACCTAACTCGAATATATTTAATATATTTATAATTTATCGGATTTCCTATAAATATAGTTAAGCTATAGTTATCTATTTTAAGGGTTATAGGCTTATATATACTACCTATAATCTCTTTAATTAAAGCCTTAAGGTAGATTACTTTTAATACTTTAGAGCTTAATAATAGGTATTTTAATTTAATACTAAATATAGTTATTAGACTTTATTTATAGCTTTTCTAACTAATAGCGCCCTTTAAAAGGGTAAATATCTAATATTCTATAGATATACTATCGGACTTATCTCCTACCTATTCTATATTATAGAAGCCTAAAAGTATTAGGTTCTTAGCGCTTTTAGTAAAGGTTAAGGCCTTATCTAAGGTATATTTAATAGCACTAGTTAAATACTAAGTGGCTCCTACTATCGACTAAGTAAAAGTAGGTTAATCGTAGCTTGCGTGCGCGCCCGGCTATATAAGGCATAATATATATAATAGTAATATAACGTATATAATAGCAATATAACGTATATAGCGCCGGCCGGCTCGACCCTACCGGCTCTACGGCTGCGGCCTTGCGCTTACGTATATGTTTCTTCGTGCCTAATAGCGCGGCTGGCGCTATATACGTTATATTGCTATTATATGCGTTATATTGCTATTATATACGTTATGCCTTATATAGCCGGGCGCGCACGTAAGCCACGATTAACCTACTTTTACTTAGTCGATAGTAGGAGCCACTTAGTATTTAACTAGTGCCTATTTAATATATTTAAGTATATACTTTATAGCCTAAATATATTCTAATATTAAGTAGGCTATAAAGCGATTAAGTTTCGAGATAGGATATATTAGGTCCGCCTTAATATTCGTTATAGTATATATTAGGCTCCCGATTATACTCTAATAGGCCTTAAGTATCTTATCGTCTACCCTAAAGCTTTCTACTATTAGAACGAGCTATTCTTTTATATCTATTAGGATTCGCTAGGGCTTAGCTTACTTTAGGCTATATTTCTATAGGATCTACTTAAGATAGACCCTCTAAAAGAGTTAAAGGACTTAGGACCCTCTATTTTTTACTACCTCTATTTTAAGGAAGTATATATAGTAGCCTAGGTTAGTTATTTTAAACCTACTATTTAATTAATCCTTAATCTATTAGATTTATTAAGTATTTAGGCCGAAGAAGAGAATATTATCGATATAGGCGGCTAGGATTATAATACCTCTATAGAATATAGCTTCGTCGATAGATAATTACTAAAATCTAAATTCCTATAAAGCTTTCTTAAGAGTATTAAACTAGATCTATAAAGCCTATTTAAGTCCGTATAGTACCTTTCGGAGCTTATAGACTTTCTTAGGCCCGTTTAACCCTTCTAGATATTTAATATATATAGTAGTATTAAAAGGTCTATAAAAAAACGCTATTTTAATATCTATTTACTCGATTTCCTAATTATATATAGCTATTAATATAAATAGTACCCTATAGGTTTTCGATCGGACTATTAAGGTAAAGGTCTCTTAATAGTCGATATTATACTACTACTTAAAGCCTCTAACTACCTAATATACCTTAAACCTAAAGATCTTACTATTTAGGCTTTATTTAGTTCTATAGATTTATTTTCCTAAGAGGATATTAAGATTAGCTATTCTCTCTATAAGTTCTTATATATTATTCTTTTTTAAGGAGTTTAGCTTATTTTCTATCGCTACTTTCTATTAATACTACCGGTAGTTATTTCTAGCCTAATAGATAATATTAAGATCTTCTAGATTATAAGGATTTAAATATATAAACGCGATATAAATAGATAGAGTATTAAATCTCCTAATTATAATATAATATTATATTTTATTAAAGAATACTTTAAGATCTATAAGGTTTACTTCGATTTCTTTAATAGCAATATATATTTAGGTTCGCTTTACTATAGGCTATTATATTATTTCTTCTTTAATAGTTACCCCTTTAGCCTATAGAGAAGGCTACTATCTCGGATATATAGGTAAGTCTATTAGGTTAATTATACTATTACCGCGCTATTAATACTAACTATAGCGCTATTATAGCGTCTTTAGTATAATAGCCTAGCTTAATATTAGTTAGTTATATTTCTAGAGTTCTACCTTTAGAAAGATATCTTTAATATAGGGAGGAGCTAAGATATTTATATTAACTTTTAGGAATTTAATATCTTAAGCCTAAGGATTAAAATAGATTAGTTTATCGAAAACGATAAACTTAGCGCGTTTAATAGCGCTAGTCGCTAGGTTTTATAGACGATATAGGTTATCTACTTTATACCCTATTAGAAAATAGAGAGTATTCCTATCGTCTAGCTTCTTTAGATAGAGGGTATAAGGGATAAGCTTATAAGCTTAATAACTAAAGCGCTAGAGATATCTAATATAGGGTTTCCTACCTAATTAGGCCTTAAATAATATTATACTATTAAGCGCGGAGTATAATAACTAGTCTTAGATATATATAATAGCTTTAAGGATTTCTCCTTATAGCTCTTTTAGTAATCTACTTTTATATAGTATTACCTATAGCCTTAGAATAATTATCCGGTAGCCCCTTTTAGTTAGATTCTATAAGGGAGTATAGGGCATAATATATTTTAGCTTAATACCCTTTTATCCGAAGAAGGAGAGGATTATAGTAAAGATAAATTCGCTACTATTATTTAATCGTAAGAACTAGACTCGCGAGCTAGATTATACTTTTAGTATAGCGATATCGGCTTTAATATATCGTCTCGCTTAGTCTTTTAACTATAATAGGTAGAGGTATAGCTTCTTAATAAAATCGTTAATAATAAGGAGATAGTATTATTCGCCTTATAATATAAAAGGTATAAATAGGCTACTAAGGTCTATATACTAACGCTTACCTTATTATAGGGCTCTATATATTATAGAGACTAGCTTTTAGTATATAGGCTTCGTAATAAGGTAGCTATTATAAGAGAACTTAGCTTAATAGGAGAGTTTTATTCCTAATTATATTATTAGGTATCGGTAGTCTTTAGGGTTTAAGTAACCTATATGCTTATAGAAGGTATCTAGCGATACTATAGGGAATATATAGTCTATTAGGAAAGTAAGGAATACTATAGGTTCTTACTTAAAGTCTAGTTTCTAGTATAGTAGTATATATAGGCGAGAGTAGGTAAGGTAGGTAAACCGCCCGTAGATTATACCTAGGGTAATAATACTATTTATAGCTTTATAGGAGATATAGGCGCTATCTCTATCTATCTTAAATCTAATACCTAGCTTTTTTATAAATACCCTAATAGAGATTAGGTTAATATTTATTATCGGTATATATAATACCTTTACTAAATAGATTACGCTTATACTATACTCGCGTTAAATAGCTAATAGAATTATCTTATAGCCGAATATATAGAAACCTTTTCCTATACTATTTATAGGTAGCTTATTTTTAAATAGTATATATTATAAGAATATAAGGTCCCTATAGTAGATATAGTATTTAGCCCCTATATTAAGGATCTAATCTAACTAGCGCTAATTAATTACTAGCGGAATATATATTATAGTTATCTTTTATACGGTATAAAGGTTAGGTCCTTTATTATCTTAAAGATATAAAGGCGTATTAAAAGAATAGAAGTTAAGGGAATCTATTCTAGCTATAAAGATATTAGGTACCCTAAAAGGTAGATTAAAGAATTAATTTAGGACGTTAATAATATCCTCGTTAGTATCTACGTTATAGGCCGTAAGAGCCTTTAGGACTAACCTAGCTAAGCGCTATTATATGCGTTATTTATTCTAAAAGATATAGCTATTATCGTTATAGTTTAAAGGTCTATCGATCTATCTATAGACGGAATATACCTTTCGCTATAGGCTATTATAGCTATTAAGCTTATCTCTCTTTTCCTATAATACCTTATTATCGGGCTATAAGAGCTATTACTACTACTAGCTATTCCTACTACCCCTTTTTATTAACGGTCTTAAAGTATAATAGATAGGTATCCTATCTTCTATAAAGAAGGCTAGGGCTTATTATTATTTATAATATTTAGTAATATAGCGCTTAGTATTAAAATAAATAGCTTTATTAATAGCCTTTTTTATTAGCTAATTAAAAATAAGGTCTTACCCTTCCCCTACTCTAGCGATCTTAAACTACTAATAGATAGTACTCCGAAACTATATAAAGGTATTGCTTAGGTTTATAAAGAACTAAAGCTAATAGAGCTCCTTTAGAACCTTTTAGGGAAGCTCTATCCGCTTTAGTTTATTAATCTTATTATAGAATTCTTAAGTATACTCTTTTATTATTTTATACTAGCTAATATTATCCTAAATAAAACCTTAAATAATCTTACCTAATAGGTTTATACCTTATTATTAATAAATAGCTTAAAGTATCTTATAGGCTATTAAGGCGTTCTCTTTATCTTTAATCTTTTCGCTTATAAAGGATATAATTAATCCCTTAATCCTAGCTAGTATATTATCGTTAAGTCGCTATTAATAGGCTAGCGTATTAATATATTTATTCTAGCTATAGATAGTATTAGAGTTTAAAGGATTAGGTTTAATAATAGTACCCTTAATAATACTAAAGGAGAACTCGCCTAAAGTATAGGTATATAATCGTTAGTCCTATTCTATTTAGTTCTTAATACCTATAAGCGTTAATATTTTTTAGCTATATATTATATTATTCCTATAGGCCTTAATAACCTTAAGCTAAACTTCTAGGTTATAGATCTCTAGACGTTCCCTATTATTTATATCGAATTAACGCCTTAATAGGGCTATATCGGAAGAATAGAATTAATATTAGGGTTAAAAATATATATAATTAAGCGTTAATAGAGAGATCGGTAATTAAAAATCTTATATTTATTAAATTCTTTTTAAGTATTATAGGCTTTTACTTTTTTCCTTTTTTTAGCCTTAAAGGGAGTTTTATTAATTTATTTCTTTAAGTTTAGCTTTAAAGATAGGATACCTATCGATTAATAGGTTTCGAGTATCTTTAGGCCGAATTTCTTCTTACTAGGATATTATATCTACTATAAAGGATAAATATTCTTTAAGCGCTAGTCTCTAGAGCGGCTTTAGATAATAACTATTAACGCTATAGCTATATCTTTAGGTAGCTTAATTAGGCTTAAAGGGGTTAATTAAAGGGCTTATATATAGCGAGATTATTACCTTTATAGAGTCTAACGTATTAAATATAATAGAGCTAATAGAGGGGGTAGTATTTATTACTACTATAGGAATTAATTTAGCTTAGCTAGAAGTATTAGACCTATTAGCTAAGCTATCTTTTATAAACGAGCTATTAGAGTATCTATTAATAGAAGAAATTATATATATTATAATAGTTTAATATAGGAACGAGTCTTACTTTATTCTATAAGAGAGGTTAGTAAAGAGAAATTTTCTTCTTTTAGGGTTATATTAGTAGTAGTAATAAGTCTAGTAAAAAGGTTCTTAGAGTTTAATACTTAAGGAGAAGATAAATTAAATAATATAAAAGGAAGCATTTAAAGGCTCCGGGCTTATAACCTATTAGAAGGTATAGCCTATAATACTCTCTTTCTTATATTCCTAATAGTATATATATTACTCTATAAGGTCCTTAGGGCTAGAGACCTATAGCGACTATAGTTCTTATACCGGGCTACCCGCTTAGGTAACTAATCTAATATAATTAAGCAGAAAGGTATAATAGTATTAACGCTAGAGCTATATACCGGTACGAGGGGCGATAAAGAGGGTAGTTAGCCGGCCCTCTAGATTACGTAAATCGCGCTAGAAGAAGCTAAGGGATAAGTCTTTAAGAAGGTTATAAAGGAATTAGATTAATATATAGCCGGCGAGCTCCTCGCGCTACTATTAGGCGAGGAAGTTAGTTATATATAAGCTCTATATACCGGTAAGGCCTAATACCTTATTAGCTTAATTATAAAGCTATATAGCGATTTATATAGGGCGGAGGCCGTTATTATAAAGGTATTTAATATAATTCCTATAACTCTTAAGGAGGTCGGTCCGGAAGGTGCTATATATAATAGTAGGGGTAAAGGGGTAGTTATAAGGCTTATAGAAAGCGGTAGGGATTATAAACTATTAGTTTTAGCCCCCCTACCTTTTAAGGCTAAGCTTAAAGCTATAATCTATCTTCTATAACGATATATTATACCGGTATTTAGTACTATATATACCGGGGTAATATTAAGAGTAGGCACTAGTTATCAACCAACAACATCCGACTAATCACCAACGGAAAAGTAGGTCAACCTAGTTCTCGCCTAAACCTCTACGTAAATTAACTTTAAGCTTTTTACGATATCTTAATAACGCCTTACTCAATTGCAACGCCGCTTATACTACTATAATCCCCTCGTCTCGACCTTTCTGCTCGTATTAGTTATCTTTATTAATTCTTCGCCGCAATAGAGTTTATAAGTACTATATTCTCTACTATCTATAGCTCCGAAGAAGCGGCTACTACCGCTTGCAAGGCTATAGGGTAGGAAGTTAGCGAGCCGGCCGGCCGGCGGCCTTGACCACCTTCGCCGGCACGGGGATTCGTACGAGCCGGGCATAGCGCCGCCTCGAAGTTAGCAGCGTGCCTATAACTCTAACGATCACGATAACTTCGGCGGTATTAACGTTATCCTCGGGCCCGACGACGAGACTAACGAGGCTAACGAGACTAATAAGGCTAACGAGACTAACGAGGCTAACGAGCTTGCCGGCGGGCCGGGCCTCGAGACCTAAGGCATAATTTACGTGCGATTAATATAGCCGTTATAAGGGGTCACGATATAGGACGAATTAGAGGCCGAGGAAGAGGAAGATGCCTGCCTATAGCAGGAAATAGATAAGCTAGCATAGGGTAGATAAATTGACCTGCTGCGGCGCTTCGAATAACACTAAGAAAGCTCGAATTGGATGTATTATCGCATCGTAGGCGGCTTTATATTATATATATACGAAGGTTGACCTAGGTTGACCTACTTTTCCGTTAGTAATTAGTCGGATGTTGTTGGTTGATAACTAGTGCCTAAGAGTAATACTATTTATACGACTACTTTTCTCTAATTATATAACCTCCCTACCTTAGCGCCGCGCTTAGCCTATCTAGCCGGTATTAGGCCTATATATTAAATTTAGCTATATACCTATAGGTTATAGTAGGTTCCTTTAGTATTATACCTAGGGTCTAAGGGGTAATAGCGTTATATATAATTAAAGTATTAAATTAACCGAATAATATATTATCTTTCGATTCTATAGCGTTATAACCCTAAAGGCTATAAGCCGGCTAAAGGCTATAAGCCGGCCGAGGGCTAATTCGTTTAAAAAACATATTTCCGCCTTAAAGCCGCGAAATTATAACTTTATAGCCCGGCTATTCCTCTAACTATATAGCTATAAGCCGGCTAAGGGCTATAAGCCGGCTAAGGGCTATAAGCCGGCTAAGGGCTATAAGCCGGCTAAGGGCTAATTCGTTTAAAAAACGTATTTCCGCCTTAAAGCTATAAAGTTATAACTTTACGGCCCGGCTATTTATCCGGCTATATAGAAAGTAGCGTATTAAGAGGCTATATATTTAGGATAACGATTATATCTATTACCGGCTTTAATACTTATAATACTATTACGCCTTAGGGCCTACCGCCTTTTCTATTTCCCCTTTTATATCTATCTAATAATAGAATACCCTTTATTTTAGCTATATTTTTTTATAATCTCGATTACTATATAGACGACGGTTAGGATAGCGGAAGGGGTATTAATTATAGCTTATTAACCTCGCTCTATAAAAGTATTTATTATATACTTAAGGTAAGTCGGTAGGTACTTTACTAGCTCGGGTAAGGTATTAAAGCTATTTATAATACTACCGCTACTTATACTACTAATACTTATAATACCGCTAATACTTATAATACTATTAGTATTTATAATATTAATATTTAAAGTTAAAGAGAAAAGGGTATAGGTACCCTCTTATTTATAGGAATATAAGGTCGGCCGTAAAGGGTCTAGATAATATTAGGATTATAGATTAAAAGTAATAGCTCGTTAAGATCCTAATAGTAAAAATTAACGAAATTAATATATAAAAATATAGAATTCTTACTAATAGCTTTTTAAGCTATTACCTTAGATAAATATCTTCTTTCTTAAGGCCTAAGCTAGCCTATAATCGCTTTAGGATATTATAAGAATATAGGAGGCCGTATTAATTAGTAAACTACTACTAATAGGGGGGTAATAACTTTAGCGATAGCTCTTCGCGTAAGGGTATCGCCGCGAGGGTAAAGCGGTACTATTAAGTAAGTAGATCTATTACTTTATATATAATCGTAATAGGAAGGTTACCTAGCTATACCTAGCCGAGAAAGACCTATCTCTATAATACCTACTATTTCGCTACCTTCTATTTATATATATAAGCTTTATTAATAATTATTTAAAGTATCGCGTAATATAGGTAAAGTAGATTACTTATACCTATTAGTAGGTATAACTTAATATCCTTATAGGCTATTTCTATAGGGCTATTAGCCCTTTAATTATAGTTACGATACCTATCGATAAAGCACTTTGCTTATTACTCGCGCTAGGGTATATATTCGTTCGCGATATATATATTAATATAGCCTTAGACCCTACCGAAGGTATTATTAAGTAGCTATTATATTAAGTAGAAGTTATCTTTATTATATATATAAAGAATACCTTTCTATAGCGAATATATACTATTATATATATTATTAGCTTATATAGCCCTCTTTTATAAGCCTAGGGCTTTAAAGCCCTTATTATCGTAAGGCTCGTTATTATTATTAAGTTTAGCTTTATCGTTAAGGTCGTTATTATATTAATAAAACCTAATTTTTACCTTAATATTAGTATTTATATAATATATATAGAGCTATTACTATAACTTTAAGAAAATAGCTAATAGCGCGTTTTTAAGGGCTATTTCCTTATCTATAATAATAATAGCTAGCTTTATAATATAAAGCTCTTAATAAAGGTTATTAAGCTACTAATAGAGCTATAAAAAGCTATCCTCCTTCTTTATACCGATAAGGCTAAAAGCGAAGATAGTAAGGCTCTTCTAATTAATTTAACTAATAGCTTAAAATAAATATAACTTAAAGCGGTTAATATTATATATATTATTAAGGCTAAGGACCTTTAGGAACTATTATTATATCTTTTTATACTATAGATATATTTAAAATACTACTTCTATTTTATTATTATCGTTACCTCTATATTTAACGAAATACTAAAGGCTACTACCCTATAGGTAACTAATAAAGGCTTAAATAGCGGTTTTCCTATCTAATAGGTTATACCGGAGCTTCTAATAGTCGTTATATATATTATATAGCTAGAAGTATAACTCCTTAGCCTTATTAGCTTTAAGGATAATATCGATTTTATATATAGGTATAGCTTTAAGCTTTAATAGGTCTTTCTATAGTAATTATTAGCTAGATATATACCGGTAGTATATATTATATATAGATAGATCGATCGATAGGCTATAATTATAAATAGCTTTAACGATATAATATATCTATTATTAATCTTTAGCTCGGGAAGTTAACGCTATAATCCTTAAGGGATAATTAAGCTTCCTTATAGAGGTATTATAAAGGCCGGCGCTTAAGGAGGTATATATTATACCGCGGTTATATATAAAGGTAATATTTATAAGAATTAACTAACCGCTTAAGTTAACCTTCTGCTTCTTATTTAAGCTAATAATAATAGCGGTATTATTAATAAGGTATTATAACTATAAGAAGGTATAAAGCTTATTATATATTATAAAGGTAGGTAATAGAAGTAAGGGCGTAATTATTATAGGCGGTAGCGGTAGCGGCGGTAGTATAGGAAGTTTAGTACCTTAGCCTTCTATAATAGTATTACTTTAGGTATATAGTATTATAAGTAGATCGATTACTTATAGCGTTAGGTATAATACTAAAGGAACCTATTACGACCTATAGGTATATAGCTAAATTTAGTATATAGGCCTAGCGCCGGCCGGATAGGCTAAGCGCGGCGCTAAGGTAGGGAGGTCGTATAATTAGAGAAAAGTAGTCGTATAAATAGTATTACTCTTCCTAATTAGCCTTTTTAAAGTTATAGGGGTTTAGCTTTATTAAAAGGGGTATATTAGGTTTAGTAGCTATAAGCTCTACTTAAAAGGTTATAGCTTTATAGTCCGAGCCTATAGGGTCTAAATAGGCCTACTTTCCTTACTATAAGTATTAGAAGCCGCTATAGAAGGTAAGATCTATTATAGAAGTCCCCTATAGGTTACTTCTATAATAGGTACCTCTTAGGTCTACTATAATATCGAGGTCGGTAAGTAGCTAGGCTTTATAGCGGGCTAGCTACTATATTAGCGGTTTAGCTTTAACGGTCTTAGCGGGGTTAGCTTTTAGGTTCTAGCGCGGGTAGTAGAGGTTAAAATCCCCTATTAGGAGAAAAGATTACTATATCGGAAGGCCTAATAGTAGTCTATCTACTATAAGGGCCCCTCGGCTAGGCTATTAGCCCTCTATAGCCTTTATAACTTCCCTTTCGTTATAGAGGTTAAATAAAAAGAACGGTTCTATACCTTTTACCTCTATAGCTTATAAGTCCGGGTCTAACGCTAGGTTATACTAGGGGCTTATTTCGACCCCTATAAGCTTCTTAATATAGGCTATAACTCTAGCCTTTATAAGGAGCTTTAGGTAGTCGGCTAAGGGAAAAAGCGCTATAATATTATATACTAGGTATTATACCGGAATAAAGGACCCCTTAATCTTATAAAAATAGGGCTTTTAGATAAAAATAATATCTATTATAAGCTCGAAGGCCTATTCGAGGACTATTATAGTAGCTACTTCCTATCTATTAATATTATACTATATAACCTTAAGCCTTAGGCTAGCTTTAAAGGGCCTTATAGGCTTAAAGGGCGCTAAAGGCGCCCTTTTAGGCCTATTAGGCCCTTTAGCCGGCCTAGGGCTTCTAGGGGGGTTAATAGGGTTACTAGGTATTCTTAATACCCTTATAAATATCGTATTTAGCCCTATTATTAGCCCTATAGTTGCCCTTATAGTTATAATAATAAGGCTTATAGTAGGTATAGGGCCCGCTAGCCTTATAGCTAGTATAGCTATAGACCCTTATAAGGTATTTTTTAGGGTAGTAGGTATATCGGACCTTCTAGCGGTAGGTCTAGGGGTTATAGCCGTACCCTAGGCACCTATAGTACTATATACGAGTGGGTGGCCCGCGCTAGCGCGCGGGCGTGTGACCTTTAGTATACGCGTAAACCTACCTTTCGTAATATAGTAACTTCTCTATAATATTACTAATTAGTAAATCGGCTACCGTAAAGAAGTTACTATAATATATTATATATATTCTATACGCCCTTAAAAATATTATAGATATATAAAGCTAACTTTTCTAATTATATAGGTATATTTTTTTTTATTATACCTCCCGCCCTTCGCTTGTCGAGTAGTATAAGCTTAATTATATCGATTCTAAATAGGCGTAATACCTAGGAAAATACTAAAATCGTCGAGATAATTAAGAAAGATAATAAAAAAACGAATAAAACGAATAAAATAAATATCGATATTAATAATTTAGAAATAAACGAACTTTAATATAAAGTATATTTTATATATAAGCTTATTATTAAGAATATTAAGGCTTTTATAGTTATAATCGATTATACCGATAAAAAAAATATAAAGAATCTTATTAGATTAATCGGTATAAAGGTTTATTTTTTACTTTTTTATAATAAATATAAAGCTTATAGTTTATTTATAGCTAGCTAGAGATCTAATTCTATAAATAGATAAAAGAATCGTATTTATATAAGTAGGAAATATTAAGGTAATATTACTTTAAGTAACTAGCGAAATTCTAAAAGAAGAATATAAAAGCTACTAAAGGAATAATAAGCTATTTATAGGCTATATTTTTAATCCTAAGCTTATAAAAAGCGCGTATATTAATTATATATATAATTTTAAAGCGACTAAATATAGTTTCTATAAGTTTAAAGCATCTTTCTTTATATTTTTATATTTAAAGCTTCTTTCTTTTTATTTTTATATTTTTAAATCGATTCCTTTTCTTTTTATTTTTATATTTTTAGATTAACTAATATAAAATAGATAAAAGAAACTAACTTATAACGATAATAATAATACCGATACCTATAACCCTAAAAAAATAAAGTAATATTATTACCGAATCGCCTATTAAAATTTAAGTAAAAAAGAAAAAATACCTAAGTAAAGGTAAAAGTATATCGAATAAAGTAGAATCTCTAATAGTTCTAGGATATATACCTACGATTTCGGTAATATTATTTATTTTCTCGCTAATATAAATTATTTCGCCTAGTTTCGTAACTCTAGCGCGTAGAAATATAGCTCTTATACCTAGATTTATCTAGCTAGCTTTACCTACCTATAGAAGTATTAAAGAGAAATAGAGATAGATATATTTTCTATAAGATATAATAAATATAATCGAGGCGTTACTATAAATAAGGGAAGATAAGGTTTTTTAGGTAAAATTATACCGATTAAAGCCGGGTTTTTATTTTTTCTTTATAGAATTCGGAATTAAGTTTATTTTTTAAGTTTTAATCTTAAGGCATTAAGGTAGTATTATAGGTATATACTTAGGCTCTTTAAATAAACCTCTTACCCTTTATTTACTTTTTATAATCGATTTTTTATAACTATTTTAAATAATCTACTTTTTATAATCTACTTTCTATAATCTACTTTCTATAATCTACTTTCTATAATCTACTTTTTATAATCTACTTTCTATAAT
>APKU01000266.1:0-28963 GCA_000472125.2 Hirsutella thompsonii MTCC6686 | reverse complement strand
TATATAAGCGCTATAAATATTAAGCTTAATATTATAATTATTAGGTATAATACCTATTACTTCTTTATAATATAGATAATAAGATCTTAAGCTAAATAGATAATTAGCTTTTTCTATTTTACTTATAGAGAGATATTATATCTAACTATTTATAGGACCTTAAGGATTAAGTCCTTTATTAATCTAGGGATTATATATATTATAATAAGTAATTCCTATCTATTAATATCGGCTATAAATTAAATAATATTAGATAGATAGTATTATACTAGGGACCTATATAGGTATCTAGGGTAGCTATCCTTATTATAAGGGAAATTAGGAAACTCTTAAAGGAAAACCCTTACCTTATCTTCCTATTATTAAGCCTCTTCTATCTTAGCTACGCCTCTATAATATATTATCCCTTAGGGTAGGTCCTAGGGGTCTCTAGTTAATTATCCTACTAGCGCTCGTACTAGCGCGTAGCCGGTATAAGGTAGCCTAGCTACCCTACCTCTTTATTTATTAATATATTAGCCCTTTTTTATCCTTTTTTTCCTTTTTCCTTTATCTTTATTATTATTATTAACCCTTCCCTAGCTATAGCCGCCTTATACCTAATATATATCTATTTACCTATTAATCCTATACCTTCTCTAAACCTTCCTTTTTATTACTATTATCCCTATCCGCGATATCTAATTATACCCGCCTTAATACTACCCCTTCCTTAGCTCTTTAGGCTAAAAAGGAAGAAGTAAAGCGAAAACTTATAATATTAATACTTTAAATATTAAAGAAATTAAAAAAGAAATTAAAAAAAGCTTTTAGCTTAGCTATTAAATATACCCCTATTATATTTAATTCTAAATATATAACTCTTTATTAAAATTATATTAGGATATTTATTAATACTAATTATAATAATAACTATAATAGCTATTAGAATTAATATTATAAGCTAATTCTACCTTTTTCCTTTATTATATCTTCTTTTTACCTATTAATATATTTATTAAATATAACCTCCTAAGCTTATTATTATTATTATAATATTAACTAAAAGTATTTTAAAATAAGCTTATATTTTATTCTTTATTTATTTTAGCTAGGTTCTTATTAATTTCTCTTTTAGATTAAACCTAAAGGCGCTAATTATATAGCTATCTTATATATTTATTACCTTAATATTTATAATAAAAAGGAAGACCCCTACTTTAAGTATTAGGCTAAGCTATATTAAGCTATTATTATATTTTATAGGATTAAGGCTATTATATAAGCCTTTAATTAGCGCGCTATAGCTATAACCCTAATTATTAATAGAAAGGGAGCTATTAATATAAAGGTAGCCGATATCTTTATTAATATAGCTACTACTTAGGAGTATATATATAATAACTTTATAATTTTCTATATATTAATCTTTTTTTAGCTAAATAAAATAAAATATAGCTTAATTATATTAGCCTTAATACTTTATAATATTTATAAAATATCTAATCCTTTAAAGATTTATATATTATTTAATCTTTTAACCTTAGCCTTAATATTATTATATTTTTATACCTTAATAGCTCTTTAGCTTTAATCCTATTTTTACTCTTAATACTTTATTCTACCGCTAGGTAGCTTAATACCCCTAATAGTAAGCTATAAATAAAGAAGTTTTCGGAGATTAATAGCTCTATTACCCTTTAGGGTTTAGGTTATAAATAGGCTATTAGCCTTAAGTTAAAAGAGGTAATTAAGCTAGGTAATAAAAGTAATAAGGATAATAAAGATAATAATAATATAAAGGAGACTTCTATTAAAAAGCCCTATTAATAGTAAATATTAATATAATTAGGTCTTAATATAAGGAGAAGCTATATAAATTATATTTAGTTTTTAATTTTCTTTTTTTTTATTAATAATAAAAGATAATTTAGCGAAAAAATATTAAAAATAACTTAATAATAATTCTTTATTTTTATAAAGTATTATATAATAATATTTTATCTTATTATCCTTAGCGTTTTTAGCGCTTTAAGGATAGCCTACTTTATTTTATTATTCTACTTAGGTTTAATCCTTATATTAAATATATAAAATATCTCTCTTTTAATTAGTTTTTTTCTTCCTTTATATAGATAATCGCCCTTACCTTAGCCTTAGCTCTTTTATATAGGTTAAGGTTTAGGTCTATTATAACTATTTATAGTTTATTTCTTATTACTTTATTAGATATATTTACTTATATTATTACTATATAGTAGTTAATACCCTATTTAAGTCCTTTCTATCTATTTATTTTTATCCTTTAATAGCTTTTATATCTTAATTATCCTAATTATTTTTATTAATCTATAAATATAGCTAATTAAAGCTAAGCTTTATTAATATTTTTATTAATATAAATTATAAAAAGTATTTAAAGGATAGAAATTATTATATAAGCCTAGCTATATAGCCTTTTATATAAAGGAGCTAATATACTTTTTATATTTCTTTAATAAAAGGTAGTTATTTTTTAATTTATATTATTAACTTATAGTTTAAAGTAATATAATATATTATATTCTTTTTAGCCTTATATCTATAAAAAGATATTATTACTTTTAGTACCTTTTTCTTAAAAAAGAAATTATTTAAGCTTATTTTTTTAATATATATTTAAATTAATATAGCGCTAATATATTTTAATTATCCTTTATATAATATTAAAGGGCCTTTTATTAAATAAAAAAGTAATAAAATAGAAGCTATATATTATAAGCCCTAGCTAGGGCTTATTTTTATTCTATTTTTAATTCTTACCTATCTATCTATTTACTCTTTAGCGATTTTTATTTATAGCTACCTTTTAATAGCTTTTATTTATATTATAAAGCTTAATTAAATCTTTTTATTATTATCCTTTATTATTAGCTAATCGCCTAGCGCTATTATTACTTCTTTAAGGGAAGGCTAGGTTATACCCTATTTAGATTTCTTCTTCTAGAATATTATTATTATAAATATAATTATAGTTTTAAGTCTTATAAATATACCTATAGTTCTTAATCTTAAGATTATATAGCTTACCTTAAAATTAAGAAAGATATTAAATAGTAATATTACTATCTTTAATTTTAAGTAATAAATAAAAGTAGCTTAATATATTCCTATTATAATATATAAATACTTTATTTAATACTTCTTTAGCTTTTTTATAATACCCTTTAGGTTTTTCTTTTTTAAAGTTTATATATAATATATTACTACCTTATAAGTAAATATAGCTTAAATTACCTTAATATAAACCTCTTTTATCTTTCTAAATAATAAGCTATATATAAAGGCGGTTAGGTATATAAATAAAAAGGCTTAATATTATAGCTTAGCCTTAAGTTATATAAGGTATAGTTTCTATAAGAGCTTATAGTAAACCTAAACTTTAAAGAATTATATATTTTATATTAAATATATTATATTAAGGCTAAATTAGATAGTTATTATATCTATTAATCTTATTTTAATAAAATATATTAGCTTATTTTTATTAAATTTAAATATAATTTTAAATTCTTTTATTTATTTTTAATATATCGCTTAAGCTCTTTTAATTTAATATATAATCTATATTATATTATACCTAATATTAATAAGGTTAATATTATTTATAAAGCCTCTTATTTAGATCTTTTATACTTTTTATAAGCGCTTATAAAATAAAATAATATAATATAAAAAGAAGATAAAAGATAAAAAAAATCCTTAAAGGACCCTAATTATTATTAAGGTAGGTTATAGGGCTTATCTATTAAAAATAAATATAGAAATCCTATCCTTTAGGTAGCTTTAAAATAGGCTTCTTATTTACTTTAAGAAGCCCTTTTTATATAGGACCTTAAATAAAATATTATAGTTTATTATATTAAAGGCTTTTTTAATATCTAGCTATAATAATAATATTATACCTTTTTTTATTTAAGCTATTTTAATTATTTTTATAACTATAAGTATAATAACTTTTATAGACCTATATTTCTTATTTTTTATTTATCGTTTTAATAAAAGCTTATTCTCTTTTAATATTATAATAATTTAAATAATAAATATTACTTTAAGAATTTTCTTTATTATTAAAAGTAATAAGATTAATCTTTACCTTTTTAATATATTATAAACCTATTATTTCTTATATAATTTCCTTAAGATTATTATATTAATATATTAGAATTAGGTTAAGAAATACCTAATTCTTATATAAATAGTAAAGATCTTTATTAATTCTTTTTATAATTATAATCTATATATTTTAAAGAACCTATAAAGAACCCTATTTAGCTTTATTACTTTCTAAAAAGATATCTTCTTTATTACTTATATTATATAGCTTATAGTAATTTCTTTTTCTATTTCGAATTATATTAAGGATTCTCTAGCTTAATATTATTTAATTAAGGCCGATTAAAAGAAAAACTTTATTATAAAGGTAATTAATTTATCTTAAAAATATATTATAACTCTTTATAATATTATAAATAAAAGGATATAAATAGGTTCTAAGGGGGCCTTATTATAAAGGTAAGCTTATTTTACTAGCTTTTAGAATAGGCTTAAGCTTTTTATAATTACTTAAAGTATTTTTTATTAAGCCCTTTATTTTTCTTTTAAATAACTTACTTATTATCTTTTTAAGCTTTTCCTATTTATTATTTTTTTTATTTTTTATATTTCCTTCTAGCCTTTTTTATTATTTTTAATATTTTTATTACCTTTATTATATATTATTAATTTTTATTTCTTTATTATTTAGGTTAATATAGAACTATAATTTTAATAATACTTTAAAAGGTATTAATAAGGTTATTTAAGGCTTTATATATTTCTTTTTTATCCTTACTTTTTTATATTTTAATATTAATTTTTCTATTTTCTCCTAAATTATTATTCTATTTATATTTTTCTACTTTAATATTAATCTATATATTTCTTTTTTTTTCTTTCTTAAGAGAAATAAGTAAGAAGAAAACTTAAAGGATATAATTAAAGCTAATTCGCTTTAAGTTAGGGTTTTAATATATTAAGTTAAAGTCTTTTATTATTAAGGCTAGATTTAAAGTATTATCTTTATATTTATAGAATCTCTTTATATATTCTCCTTTTAGTATAAAAGGGTTAGCTTAAAGCCTAATTATTTTTATTAAGAAATAATTAGCTTTATTATTTATCTTTTTATATTTATTTTAAGCTAAATAATAGGTATTAAAATCCTTTATAACTATAATTATTTATTCTATTTTAGCTCCTATTATAGTTTAAAGGGCTAAAATTTAAAGATTACTTAAAAGGGAATATATAACTAATAATCTTTTATTTCCGTTAAAAGTAATTATTCTTTAATCTTAATTTATTATTAATTCTTAGCCTCTTATTAATAGCCTCTTATATATATATATATAATTAGGCGGCCGCTCTTTTATAATAACTTATTAAGGGTAAGGCTAAAGGATAATAATAGCTATCTTAAGGCTAAGGCTATTTCTTATATTATAATAATATTATATTATTCCTTATTATATAATATTAAATAGATTAATTCGTTTTTTCTATTAATATTTTAATATAAAACCTTTAATAATATATTCTTATAATTTCTTAATAATTAGTAATTTATTCTAGCTCTAGCTATATAAATATAAATAGAGTTTAATCTAAGGAGGGGTAGCGCTATATTAACTTATAAATCGTTAGATATTAAAATTATTTAAATTTATTATTTAAATTTTATTACCTTAAGTAATACTTATACCTAAAGGTTATTCTTATTTCTTATATTATCTTATTAAAATAGAAATAATTAAAGCTAAAGGTATATCGAATTAAAATATTAAATATAATAGTAAAAGGGCTTATAAATCTATAATCTATTTAATAAACCGGATAGGTTATATTAAATAGTATATCTTTATATTTTCTTATAGCTTAACCGCTATAGGGTAGGTCTTAGCCTATAATAAGTAGTTTTTATAATAAGATATATATTTATAAGGGATAATACTTATATTTATTAAATAAATTTTTTTAATATATCTTACTTCCTTATATTAGCTATACTTTATTACTTTCTTATATCTTCTTTTAATATAATTATATTTATAATAATTATAATACTTTTATAAATAGACTTTCTTATTAAAAGGCTTATATTAAAATACTTAAGCGTTTATTATTAATTTAAAGTTATAAAGTCTAATAGCTTTATTAATATCTATTAAGGCGAAAACTAAAATCCGGATTAAATAATCTTTAGTTATAGCTTTATTATATTTACCTTTAAGATTAAGATATTATTTATTTTATTTAGCTCTTTTTTCTATTCTTTATAGTTTCTAGCTATAAGCTAAGCTAATACCCCTTTTATAATTACTTTATATATCTATCTAGCGATTTTAATTTTATTATTAAAAGTATTTATAACCTATATTAGGTTCTATATAAACTCCTTTATTATTATATTAAAGGTTATTATTATATTTTTATTTAATAAGCGCTTTATTATTATTATTATTATTACTTTTTTAAGGCTATATTAATCGCTTATATTTTATCTTTTAGGTTTTTATTTATAATACTTTTTATTTATAGGATATTTATAATTATTAATTCTCTCTTATATTATAATAATACCTATTTATTTATAACTTTAAATTAGCTATTTACTTTATTTTATATTATTATTAAGGCTTAAATATAATCTTTATTTTATATTATATTAGCCTTTAGGTTTAATTTCTTAATTATATCCTTTTTAGCCGTTTTAATTATAGCTTATATTTTATAAAGTTATAATTTAATAAATCCTAAAGCTTAAGTTTATATTATTATATTAATAGTAAATACTATTTATATATATTAAAGGATATCCTTAAGGATAATATATTTAAGTTTAATATATATTTATTAATTAGCTAATTTATTTAATTAAGATAATAAGCTTAGCTTAATTATAATATAATTCTCCTTATTATAGACCTTAAATAGTTATATATTAAGGAAGAAAAAGGCTATTTACTTTTAATATTAGCTTAAGTTAAGGCTATACCTAAAGAGGATATTTAATCTTTATTCTTTATACTTTCTTATATTTCTAAAGATTATCCTACTTTAAAGTATTCTAATATCCTAAGATCGAAATAAAATCGGATTTAATTTTACTTATAATATGCTCTTACTATAAGTATTAATCTTATTTATAAAGGCTTTACTTAAGATATTATTTAAACTTTCTAAAGAACTCTTATTAATTTAGAATTATTTATAATCCTAATTATAAAAGAAAAAGATTATAAAATCTTTTATTTTATATCTATCTTTAAGATATATTATAATTTAATTATTATTTCTATAAGATTTAATAATATAATAATAAATCTAAAGTAATATCTTTCTTTTTAAGAGAGTTTTTAATAAATTTTTATATCTTTCTATATATAATTATAAGTAAATAAATATATAAAGGCTATACCCTAGAAAATTAAACTTATAAAGATAATATAAAGTATTAAAAGCTATATATAAAAGTTAAATTAAATTTATATATTATACTTAATATTAATAATCTTTAAAGCTTTTATTACTATTTAACCCTATTATAATAGATAACTCTTTAAATACCTCTATAGGTCTATAGTATAATATTATCTATCTACCTAAAAGATAACTTAAAGTATTATAATTACTATAACTATTTTATCTTATACTTATAAATATAATATTATAGCTAATAATACTAGAAATAAATAAATAGCCCTATATAGCTCTATATAATTTTTATAACTTTAGAAAGTTAAGTTTCTTTAAAGTAAAGCCTTTATATATTAAATATATACTTAAAAAATAATAAAACCCTACTTATAAGTTAAAAATTTTAACTATAATAAATTATAAAGTTTATAAATTATTATAAGTTATAGACTCTATTTATAAAAGAAAGACTAGAGATTTCTTATATTAAACTATTATATAATATAAAAACGCGCTTTATTAAAAGTTATATAATATATAAGAGCCCTTTAATATTATATATATATAGCTTATAAAAATATACTATAAGACCCTAACTATCTTATAGTAGTAAGCGCGTTACTTATATAACCGGAAGACTAATAGATAGCTAGCCTAGCATGTCCTTTACTTAAAAAGGGATACTATAGACGTTAAAGAAAGAGTTAGCTTAGCAGCGCTTTATTAGCTACGAATCTATAACGACCCTAAGAATATGCGGCAGTCGCTGCCGTCCTTCCTAAGCTGTTCACGCCCTATTTTAACACTTATCCCCTATAAACGTTAAGATTATCATTCGGATATGCTAACTAGGTAATAGATAAGCCTCTTTATCGTTAGTCTCTTAGCTGATGTTACGCTATCGGACTTAATGCTATAATGCGTACTTTCGTGATTCATTATTTTCGCTGCGAAGTGTTATGTTGTTAGTTTAGCGATACGTCGAGATTTAACGCGCTAGCGTCGCCATTAATGCCGAAAAATTGGAACCTTTGTGACGTCAGTTATGTCGCAACGCACTAAATGGGAGGGCCTCTTCTCTGGGAAATACGAACCAGTCTTCCACGTTAAGTGTCGTCGGAGCCGGCTGCCCTTGTGCTGAGCCGGTGCTCCAGCTGTCTGGGCTTTGCCCATCCTGCAATATGCCATCGAAGTTGGTTTGCCATATATTCGATTGCCCTTGGAAGCCAGGATTTTGCATGATGCTGTTTCCCTGCGATGGGCCTCCAGACTGAAACTGGTTTACATCTTGCCCTTGCGCACTGGGACCCATGGTATTCGAACTTAATCGTGACATAATGTTTTGGTCCACACTTTGGTGCGTCTGAGGTGGTGATAGGGCAGGAATTGCTGACATGCCTGAGCTCTCTGGGAAGAGCTGATCCGGTTGGAAATTCTCCCAAAGCGACTGCGAGAGGTTGGGGGAGTTCCTCGTAACAAGATAGAGATCAGGCGGTGTCGCAGGAACGGAGAAGGAAGGATTGAAGGGTGACGCAGGTCGGGTATGTGGTCGTGAATTGGTGCCGCCCATGAATGTATCTGCACCGCCAGATGGTCGGGCTCCGGGAGAAGGCACACCAGGAGGCTGCATCGAACTTGCAGCGTCGTTTCTGCACGTACTCGGCGTCTGTGGCCTCGATCGTTCATACGATTCCTGCGGCGTGGGTGCGTTCGCTGTGAAGTCGATAGCCATGTCATCGTATTTTCGTTTCGAGACGTCCTGCGCTTTGCTCTGCTGTTCCAACTGCGAAAGTGCCTGCTGTGGCTTTCTGTGTCTCTTGGCACCGGCCTTCTGCAGTCTTTCTTCAAGCACCTTATTCCCAATGATGGATTCGAATAATGTGTAAACCATTTTCCCCACAAGCCATACCCGAGACACCTCCTTGAGAGCTTGCATGCAGCTCCGTAGTCTATCTTGTGTGACTTGCTGTATCGACGGCACTGGTGATCGCATCTGGTAAACGTGCATAATTAAAGCAGAGAAAAGACTGTAGACAATGAAGGCCGGACAATAACGGAGCTCGTCGTGGGCAGCCAGGTTCTCCACAATCGATGTGATCATGGCTGCAGCTTGAAAGGCGATATTGCGTGACGGATACGGGGAGTCTGACGGAAACCGCGTGGAGCCGCTTGGAGGCATGTGCGCACGGTGCAACAGGCATAAAGTGGTGTAGTAGTTTGAATGTAGGAGTGCGGACCAGAAATGATGGCGAGGCATCTCCCAGTAGACATTCTTCGGACAGTTCTGAAGCCAATCGGCGAGTGCCATGTCGCTGTGCGTCAAGTCGATGGCGTTGCGTTGTCTACCCTTCGAGGCAACCGAGTACTGCTGCGACAAAACGAGGCCCATTATCTCGCACAGCTTGACGTACTGGAGAAAGAAGTGAACGTGTACCGGATCCGGTGGATACTCGCTTGCTTGATCTGTTTCATCCTCAAAAAAGTCATCCTCCGTCAGCATCTCCACGTCGGAGTCGTCCAAATTGATATGAACAGGGCGACCGAGGGCCACAGCCACAGATCGGTCGCGTGTGAAAAGAGTCCACCATATTCGCTTCCAAAGGCGCTTGTCCGACCTGCTGAGCTGTGACTGCTCTACGCTGCGGTGCATCCCGGAGCCCTGAGCGACAATCGTGGCAACACGACTCCAATAGAATACGTTTTTCGTGACATCCTCCGGACCTTCCCAGTACCAGCCAAGTAACAGGAGGGACTGCACAATCGTGACTCGGTCGTCCTCGTAGTTGGCATCGTACAGCGCCTTGGCCCGTTTGTAAAAAGTCAGCGCCGCAGGTGTCGTCGAGCCGTTTGCGTCCATCAGCTGAGCGTTGATACAGACACGGGAGCCTGCGAGGAGCACAGCCTGAAGTAGTAGCAATGAAGGAGGGTTCTTGGGGTCGCGGTACTGCCTCATAAACCGAGTTCGATTGATAACTGGCACAATTGGATGAACCCACTTGAAATAGGCTTCGATCAATTCGTCGCACAAGGACCTTGGAGGCAATAGAAACGCTCCTCGCTGGTGTAGGATATCGATCTCGACATTGTCCAGCTCGGTGAGCCTTGCACGGGAGCCACGAACGTTTTCAGGGAGCGGGTAATGAACGACATCGGAGGAGCCCTGACGATCGTGAACTAGAAGTGTGAGATTGGAGGATTCGCCCAAGAACGCAACGCGCCCTGCCTCGGTTATGGGCGCGCGTGTAAATTTGGGCTTCATTACGAGGTTGAGATATGTCCCGTTGTCAACCTCCTCTTGCCTGAGTTGCGCCTCCGTCTTGGACGAAGAAGGGGTCCCGTCCACTGAGTGCGACACAGTTGGCGCATGAGGATACGCGTTCGTAGTGCCTGTCGAGGCTGTTCGCAATTGTCGGTCGTCAACAGCTTCATGATCGCTGCACAGAGAGGAATTCAAATCAGTGATCCCGGTTGGTTATCCTGGAGGAACGAGAGAGCATAATTGCTCCGAGCACCTACCTATCGGAATCCTTCGTATTTTGCCCGCCCGCGACTTGCGTCTTCTTCCGCTTCGGAGTCGGAATACGGCACTCGATTTGGAAAGCGACACAGTTGGTGCAAGGAACCCCGAGGCTCGCTGCGTCGCATCGCACCTGGCAGCCAGTCAGTGCGCTGGTGGATTTGTATGTCTCTTGCAAAGGAATAGGCGTCTTACCTTTCGCGCGTGACAAGTCTGTCAAGAAGAGAAACGGTAAGTGATTAGCATTATTTGGTCCTGGGCGTGGTGGTAACTTGGTTGGTGAGACAAATGGGAGCCTTGTCACGACAGCGAGCCTCGGCTTGTCGTTCTGCAAGTTCGACTTGGCGGGAGAGCGGGGGATCGAGTCATTGTGCCGAATGGTCAAAGGAAATCATGGCGACGAGCCATCAGGCTTGACATACCTCGCATGCTCGTGATGCTCGCTGCCTGATACAGGATATGCTGGTTAGCCGAGGCGTTTGAAGTGAGCCTGCAGCACTGCATGCATCGGCAGAATGCAGCACTTATCTCACCTTCGAAAGCTCATCTGGCCGGCTGCGGCGGCGGCTGCGGCGGCAGCGGCAGCGGCAGCAGCAGGCGCAGCGGGAGGCGAAGCCTTAGCCCTCGACTCGAGATACGATTGGGAGTTAGTCGGAGATTGAGCCGAAGAAAATGAAAGCGAGTGCTGCGGTGCGCCGTCGCCGCTTGTCGATATATCGGTGTCCATGACGGCGTCAGCCGCGAAGCGGCGGACAATCGAGCCTTCGAATAAGGCCTGCGCACAAATGGTCGGATATTGGTGGGAGAGCCAAGCTCGAATGAACGGTTCGGATTACCGCTTTGTACTTGAACAGTAAGTTAAGGCTTTCTCGTAAGAGGTGCAACGAGGCGGCGGCGCCAGCGGCAGCAGCGGAGGCGGGGACGGAGGTCCGTGGCGCGCGGTCGAAGTGCACGGAGAATGAGAGCGGGAGGGAAAATGCTCGGCGGCGAACGTCCAGAGCAAGCCCCGGGCATATACCTCCACCTACCTCTGCCTTAGGTACTTACTGCAGTAATTTTAAGATTAATTAAAGTATTACTATATAAGTAATATAATAAGGATATTATATTTTAAATAAAGCTTCTTAAAAATAATTCCCTTATAATTTTTCTATAATATTATATATATAATATTAAGTAAAAATAGAAGTAAGTAGAGAGAGAGATTATATTACCTTAGCTAGCTTTTCTAGCCCTAGTTTACTTATATTACTATTTAAAAAAAGAAACCTAAATCCTAAAGGAAAAACCTTTGCTTTATACTTATTTATATCGCGCTACTTTTATTATATATTTACCTTATTATTATAATAGGTTATACTCTTATATTAGCTTAATACTTCTTATTAAAGGCCTATTAAGGGATTTTACTTACCTTAAGATATCTAGGCTTATAAGTATTATTTACCTATAGTATATTATTAATATATTTATTATATAATAGCCTAAATATTAATAGGTCTATAATTAGCTTATTAGCTTTTATTAGCTTAGATATAAATAGGGTAGCGCCTTATATATACTTTATAATTACCCTTTCGATATTTTATTATTAAAGCTATTATAGCCTTTATTATTATACCTCTACTTTAAATATTTCTATTTTTATTTTCGGCTTTAAGTATTTTATTACTTTTTATTCTATTAGCTATTACTTATTATACCTCCTTTCGAATTATAAAAAGGCGATTTCTTTTTATTTTTTTATTATTTTTTCCTTTTTTTTCTTCTTTATATTATACTTTAAGGTAAGTCCTTTATCTTCCTTTTAGCTTATATTAGCGCGCTAGCCTTAGGCTAACTATACTATATTATTATTACTTAGCTAGCTAACCGGCTAATTAATAAGCTACCTATCTATATTATTACCCTATCTTTATATTATACCCGCCGCGATCTTACCTTACTATCGCCCTATTATTAGCTATATCTAATAATAATAAGAATAATATTAGCCCTACCTTATTATATATTATTACTTTTAGCCTACTTTAACATATTAATATTATTAATATAATAAATATACTTTACTTTTATAATTAGGTTAATATTAACTTATTATATAGACTAGCTATCTTTATAATATCCTTTATATACCCTATATATAATATATTTACCTCTATAATATAGTTTAATATTATAATTTAATTAATATATCTTTAATCCTTTTTTATTATAATATTAAAGCGCTAATAGCCTAAATAGCTAAGACCGATCTAATATATATTACTTATATATATTTATATAATATATATAAAAATATAAATCGCCTTATTTTTATTATACTTTCGGTATATTAATACCTATCTTTCTATCCTTTAAAAGTCCTTTATCGAATAAAAGATTTCTTTTAGGTATTTTCTTTATATTTATTATTATATTTATTTTATAATTCGGGCCTATTTTATCTTTATTTCGTATTAATATTCCTAATAGATTAGGTTATATATTTTTAAATAAATCCTTTTAGCTTTTTTTACCTCTCTTTTAGCTTTTTTAACTTTAAGTATTTATTACTTTAGCCTTTTATTAAAGCCGCCTTATTTTGCTTTAAAAGTTAATACTTTCGCTATTTTTATTAATATTTAGATTATTTAATCTATAAAAGTATTTACTTTATTTTAGCTATAAGATATAAATAGGGTAATATTAATATAAAAGTAATATATTACCTCCTCTTTTATAGCTTTTTTATCTAAAAGTCTTTAGATTAAAGGTAGGCCCTTTTAGTTTTAAGGGGTTAAAAATATAATAATCTTAATATAAAGTTATTATATTCTATAATTAAAGCTTATAAATCTTATTATTTTTTTATATTTAATATTTAAAGTTTTATCTACCTAATAGAAGTTAATTATATTATTTCTTTTATAAGGTCCCTTTATTTTTATTATTATTCCTAAAGGTATAAAAAATATAAAATAGAATTAATCCGCTAATATAAGTAATTTATTAATATTATAAGATATTCTTTTAAATTAATCCTAAAGGGAGTAATATATATTAAAAGTATTAATAAGAATATACCGCCCTTATTATATTAATATAATAATCTCTTAAATTAAATTATTTAAGTTATCCTTATTTATATTCGAGATATAAATCGATTAAATAATTAATTCTATCTTTTAAAAGGTAATTAAATATTAATTATTACCTCTTTAAGGCTTTTATATTATATTATTATATTACTTATAGATATATATCGCTATATACCCGCTAAAGTAGATTAAAATATAATCTCTTTTATTAAAATAGGCTAAAGCTATTTATTATTAGTTTTTAGATTATAATTATATTTAAAGTAGGTTAATATTAAAGTATTATTTTAATTAGTTTAAAGGTCTTTTATATATTTTAATAAAATATTTTAATTATTTAAAATTATTAATATTTTAGGAAATTTATATCGTTAGTATTTTATTTATAGCTTAATCGTAAAGTATTATTATATCGATTATAGATTAGCCTAAGGTTTTAGCTATTTTCTTAAGGTTAATCGGTTATCTTAATATTAATATTTATTAATAGTATTTATTTAATAAAAAGGTAAATTTATTTATTATTTTATATATTAAGATCGATATTAAGGGGTTTATATTATAGCTATATTATATTATTAATATAAATTCGGTTAGTTTTATTATAAATCTATATACTTTATATATATAAGCTTATCTAGCCTTTTCTTAAAAAGTACTTATTACCTTATAAGCCTAATCTTAGGCTATATATACTCCGCTATAGGAGATATACTTAATAAATATTATATCTTATTTTATTTAATAAAGTATATTATTTATATATACCTTTTTAATATATTATTTATATTACGCTTTTACTTTATAATATTTTATAATATATCCTATCTTAAAGTAATAGAAATATTACTTTAAATAGAGGGTCTTATTATATAGTTTAATATTAAATATCTTTAAGTAAATAGTAATATTATTATTATAAAATCGGTTTACCTTTATTATATTATCTATAGTTAAAATAAAGGTTAACCTTATTGCTTTTATATTTTACTTATTATAAAGGGGTTTAATATATATATATATTACCTCTATTTAATTCTCTTTTTTAATTTAAGTTATAATCTTTATTATTATTAAAAGGATAGACTTTATAAGGACCTTTATAATAATTAATATAAAGCTATTATATATTATAGTTATATTTAGGCTAAAAGTAAGTAAGGTCTATTATATATCTATTTTAAATTTTTTTTATATTTCTTTTAAAGGTTATTATAATATTTTTACTTTAAAAGGTATAAGCCGCTATTATTTTAATATTATTAAATATTTAATTAATTATTATTATAACTTCTTTTATATTTTTTACTTTTAGCTTATCTATAATACCCTCTTTTTAAACTATAACCTATCTTTTAAGCTATATAAGTATTAACTTCTCTTTATTTATATTATAGTAGTAGCCCTATTAGCTTAAAGGGTCTCTTTTTATTAAAACCTTTATTTATATTCTTAAGTATTAATATTTAATTTAATTTCTAACTTCTATAATATTTTTTTAATAATCCTTTTTAATTCTTTTTTTATTATAGTAATTATAAAATACTTTTAGGCTATTCTTTTTCTATAGATATTTTTAATTAATCTTTAGATAGTCTTTTAAATATCTTAAAGGACTTCTTATAATATTAAGCTAATAATAATTTTATAAGATTTACTTTTATAATTAAATTTACTTTATTTTTATATTATTATTACCTTATTATCGGTCTTTAGTTATAAGGTATAATTAAATTCTTTTTAACCTATATTTAAGTAATATATATTTTAATTTAGCTTTTTTCTTTTTTTATTAATTACTATTAATATATCTATATTAATATTATTATCTTACCCTTAATATATTATTATACTATAAGTAATTCGACCTTTTTAATTCGATTCCTAATATTAAAAATAATTTTAGATATATAGCGCGGTCTTAAGGCGACTATAAAGCTTCTTTTTTATAAACCTAATTATATACTTCTATACTAGCGCTTTTAAGTTAAATCTAAAAGAGAAATTAACTAAAACCTAATTAAAGTAAATAAAAAGTATAATATAAACTTACTTTAAAATACTTTTAATTAATATAATAATAATAATAATAATAAGCTTAAATAGTTATATTTTATAGAAATATTAATAAATAAAAAAAATATAATAAAAAGAAAAAATAAAATTAGCTTATATTATTAATTTTAATAGCTATTATAATTATAATTAAAATCGATATTAATAAATATCTTAATATAATTTTAATTAAGAATTATATATTTAGAATTAGGCTTAATAAGGAAGCGCTTAATAGCTAAGTTAGGAGCTATTTTTAACTTCCTTTTTAATTTCTTAAATACTTAAGGTATTAATTATAAACTTTTATTTTACCTCTTCCTTTTAAGCTTAAAAGGCTAAGGAAAAAGTAATATTAAGATAAAGGTAATTAAATATAATAAATAAAAATAATAATAATAATAAAAGAAATTAAAAAGGGTATAGGACTAATAGATAGATAAATATATATTAGAAATAAAATAGGTATAGCTAAAAAAGTAGTAATAATAATAATAAAGATAGAAGAAAAAAAGAAAAAAAGAAAAATAAAAGGAAAGGCTAATATATTAATAAATAAAAAAGTAGGATAGCTAGGCTACCTTATATTAGCTATATATTAATATAAGCGCTAATTAAATAATAAATTAAAGATCTTTAAGACCTATCTTAAGGGATAATATATTATAGAGGCGTAATTAAGATAGAAAAGGTATAATAATAGGAAAATAAAATAAGGGTTTTCCTTTAAGAGTTTCCTAATTTCCTTTATAGTTAGGATAGCTACCCTAGATACCTCTATAGGTCCCTAGCGTAATACTATCTATTAATAGCTTTTAATAAATAGAAAAATAATAATTTTAATATAGCCTTTTTTATTATAATAAAGTAATAAAGTTTAATACTTCTAGAAATTTATAAGCTATTATAATTATAAATAGAGATTATATAAGTTTATATTTTATATCTTTAAGAAATTTCTTTTATAAGAAGTAAGCTATTATAAAAATATTATTTCTATTATAATATTAGCTTAATATAAAGTTATAAAAGTTAATAAAAGACTTAAATTAAAAGAAGAATATTAAGAAAAGGCTTTCCTAGCCTTTATTATAAAGAGAATAATATTATAATTATAATAATATAATATAAAGTTTTATAAAGAGAATTAAATATAGGATTAGAGATAAATAAAAGGTCTATTAAACTATTAATTATAACTTTAAATAAAAAGATAATTATAAAATATTATTATTATTATTATTATTAGAAAAATCTTATATTTAAGAGAAAAAAGGGTTTAATAACTTTAAGAAAACTTAAGGCTATATATTAAAGTTAAATAATAGGGTATAATATTATAAAGTATAATAAAAAGTATAGTAAAATTAAGATAAAAATAGGAAAGTTATATAATTAATTAATTAAAGTTAAATAGTTAATAAAACTTACTATTTTATTTATTTATAGTACTTTTTATTATTAATAATATTATTCTTTAATTTATAATTAGCTTAATAAAAGATATTTTAAACTAAATAATAAAAGTTTAATTAAGTCTTAATATATATAGTTATAATATATTATTAATAAGAATATAAATATATAAATCCTAAGATTATTAAATTACAGCATTTTATATAGACTTTTACCTTAAGCTAAAATAAAGTATTTAAATATATTTAATACTTATAATTATATTTTATATAAAAGACCTTTTATATATTTAGGTATTAAGCCCGAAAATATAAGTTTTAATAATATAACTTACTTATAATATTAAAGCACTTAATAAGAGAACTTAGATAGCTAGTATTATTTCTGCTTTAATAAGGTTATAAAAGGTAGTAGTTAATAGATAGGGTATCATTGCGTGAAATAAGATATGCTAAAGATATTTTCGATATAAAGTATATTTCCCCCGATTAGCCTCTTAATATCCACCTAATGCCTTTTATGCATTTTCGGCCTAAGACTTTTAGCAGCGCACTATCGTGGAAACGTGTCAGTCTCGTTCGACACGCTCAGATAACGATTTCATAACTCTGCTATAGAACTTGGACGCGTGTGACCGGGGGAAGGTGATTTCTTCGACGAGATAGTCCGGCAGCAGCTCAATCAGATCGTTGTCACGATCGTTGTTGAGCTGCGGCTTGTACGTTAGCTGGATACTCTTGTAGTTGTCCGCATGAGTGCCGCGTTCAAGTGCTAACTTGAAATGCAGCGCTAGTAAGGTACATTGCGTTAGTATCAATCAGGGTCAAGGAAGAGGTGACGGAAGCTGGGCACACTCACTACCGTTCCGGCCGGTCTGTATGCAATCGAACACATCCTCTTCCTCTTCACGCCTCATGCCTCGCACGATAAGGCCTGTTAGATCGCCGTATAAGTCCTCCTTAGCTTGCGCTATCTGTTTGAGCTCGGACATTTCCGTTTTGTGTGCCATACTTCCTGGCTTAGTAGACACCAGCTTACTGGTGCTGCCCGGAACCATGGCGTTGACTTCGGCGCCCCTGCTGGCAGAGAGCTTGGCCGTCAGTGTCGCGATTTCTGATCTTGCCGTGCAAAGTGCCTTTCTCATATCATTGACCATGTCCTCAAGGCAGTTGCGCTCTTTTTCGCTGTGTTCAATCTGATGTCGCAAGTCTTCGCACTCCTCGGTCATGCCTGACTGATCTGCGAGATCCGCCTTCAGTTGGCTGATTAGTTCATTTGACGCTGTTCAAGATCCTTATTAGCTCTCATATCAGACGTATGCCGCGGCGATTTCTTCACCTCTAAAGTTCTCTTCGGCTTGTTTTTTGATGCAATCAAAGTTATGCTCTGCAACCTTGATCCCAGTGTCACGAAGGGCTCGGTGACGCGTTTCCAGATTCTTGTACTTTTTTGAAAGATCCTGCAGCATCTTTCGTAAGAGAGCATCATCCTTGTTCTCCGGCAATGTTATGTTCAACTTCGTCTCGTTATCAAGCTCGAGAGGCTCCTCAATAGCAACAGGGAGCTCTTCACTTGCATCGCGGGACAAAACGCCCACCGCCCGAATATCAGGGATCTCGGGACTTGGAGGGCGACTATGATGCGCTGCCAATAACTCAGGGATGGTAGATCTGACGGTTTTTGGCGCAGTGCGATTTTCGAGGGTCTTTGGTCGCCCGCGACGGCTTCTCATGACTTTGGGGCTCTTGACCTCCATACAACCGTCATCTGCGCCAATTTCCAGCTGTACTTCCTCATTTTCAGCTTCTGAAGTCTTTGTCGTACCCTTCTTTCCCTCTCGCGCTTGGCGCTTCTCGACCGTTGTGGGTGCTGTTTCGGCCTTTCTCTTGCTTCCTAGAAGGACTTTCGGTACTGCCTTTGCTATATTGCTACCGCCGCCTGCAGGTCTTCCTCTCGCTCTTTTGATCGTAGGCGGGAACGGCTTAGTCTCGGCGAGAAGAGAATCCAGGTCGTCAAGGTCTGCCTCGGAATCTGGCACTATCCTGGCGGAAAGGCTGCTCACTGGCTTGGCCCGCGGACGCATATCGCCGTAGACTGAACGGCGCTATAGTGTTGAGAGATCAGAAAGTCGCGCGTCGGGATGACGACTTATATTGCCGTGAGTAGTCTTGCAATAAGAACCCAATTTCTCCAGTTAATAGACTCGACTGAGCAGCCAAGAGCTTCAACCTTTGAGGTTGGGACCTAAGGGACCGTAGGTAGTAAGTAGGTACCCGATACGAGTAGCTGCGTGGGCGCGGGAGGGAGCGGCAACCTGCACGTACAGTATTAATATCAAGTGGTCGTGTTGCCATGCCCAGTCAACATGTAAATAAGCTGGTACCGATTTGTCGCAATGACGAAGCAAGCCGCCCGAGGCTCAAGTCCCTCCATCTCTCGGTAACAGCTTATGTCATCACCCCTCGAAGTTCTTTCCCGAGAATTTGCCGGCGCCCGATACCTACTGTAGGAACCTAGGTACCTTAGTCCTTACGAATGCCGAGCCGCATGCAGGTGGGCACGAGCATATTATATACGAAGGTTAGGAATATTTTTATCCGGACTAGCTAAAGTCATTATGCCCCCTATTATAGTAGAATAGCAATTTTCTACCTACTTATATTATTTCTACCCCGCACTACCTAGAAGGACTTTTCCCTAGTAAATTATATAATAGGATACCCCTTTAAGTATAGCTTAACGAATTAAGATAAGACTAATAGAAATAGTATAGATATAAGCTTAAATACGACGAAGCTAATATATTAATATTTATACTAATAATCCTTTCGAGCCGACTAATTAAAATGCCCTAGCCGCTAACGAAGCCGCTAACGAAGCCGCCGGCCTAATATAACGACCTCCTTCTACTACCTCTACTACCTCTACTACCTCTATAGCCTCTATAGCCTCTATAGCCTCTATAGCCTCTATAGCCTCTATAGCCTCCCTCTATGGCCTCTATGGCCTCTATGGCCTCTATAGCCTCTATAGCCTCTATAGCCTCTATAGCCTCTATAGCCTCTATAGCTTCCTCGGCTTTTTCTACCGCCGGCTCTAAGAATAATAATACGGTATAAGCTAGGCCGGCGGCCGGCCCGGCCAGCGGCCGGCCCGGCCGGCGGCCCTCTTAAGTATATAATTATAGTAAAGGTAATTGCCCTTAAGCTATAGAATTAAGGCCTTCCGACTAATTATATTATCGAGAGAATAAAGATTAAGAAGAATACCTTCTATAACCTTCTAAAGAAGGCTAAAGAGTATAGCTTTAAGCGTAATAAGCCGGTATTATAGGAATATATAACTAATAAGGTAGGCCGAGGTAGGCTATTATTAGTTAATAAAGCTATTAGAAATAAGGTTATTTCTATATTAATAAAAAATAATACTATAAGGTAATATAGCCTAATCCGGCTCTTAAAGGCCCTTAAGAAGATATATAGAATTAAGCTTTCTTATATAATAATATAGCGTTAGCTTAAAAAGAAGGGTTATTCTAGTATTAAGTATATAATAAAGCTAGGGCTTAATAACCTCTAACGAATTAAAAGGCTTTAATTCGCCTAGGAATACCGAGATTAGACTCTAGAATAATAGAAGAAGGTTATTTAGAGCGATAAGACCTCTATTATCCTCGGCTCGGTCCGGGGGAAGCGGCGTATATAGTAGCTTCCTAAGGAAGCTTATTCTTAGTATTATATATAGTAACGTTAAAAGGGTAGGAAGGAATTTATATTCTAGGCCTACTTTTCCTATAACTATAAAGGGCCTTATTATATATAGGCTAATAAAAGTACGGTATAGATAAAGAAATATAACTCTAAAGTAGCTTCTTAGAACTAGAAGAATAAGGTATACCTTTAAAAATAATAGGAGCTAACTAATAGTATTAGATATTTAAACCTAAAGAGGAAACCCCCTAAAAGGAAGCCTATTTAGAAGTTTATAAAGGCTAACGGTAAGTAGGTTTATAATAGTAAAGGCGGTATTAATATAATACGGTATAAATATAAGGTATTATTACCTCTCTTTTTTCCTTTTTTAGAAAGCCTATTAGGTAACGATTAGCTAGCTTAAGAAGATAACGCTTCTTTATATATATAATAGCGTAATAAAGAGCTTTAGAAGTAATAAGGGTTCCGGACCGTTAAATAGCCGCCGAATTCATCGGACTTATTACTTATTAAGCCTATATAGTTCTAACTTAAATATAATATAATAAAGAAAAAGGTTCCGTATATAAAGCTTCGATCTTTCTAAAAGATAACCTAGGTAGGGTTTCCTTAGGAAAAGCTATAGAAGCTTATAAAAAGGTTACCTAGTAATATCTAATAGGTATTCTATTTATATAGTAATAACCTATATAAAGAGGGAAGTAACCCGCCTAAATTAACTAATTAGGAAAGAGATAAGCTATATTCGGATATTAAGGCTCTTTTAAGCTAATTAAGGCCCTATTTTCCTACTTAAGAAGGTATAGAAAAAGGTATAGAAGATAGCGAGGAAGAATAGGAAGAAGAGGCTAATAATAAAGTTAATAAAGCTATTTCCTAATTAGGCAATATACGCGGGGCCGTACTATATAATGCATACGGTATTAGATAAGCAGCGTAACTTTAGCTGGTCCGGATAAAAATGTTCCTAACCTTCGTACTCCGTACAAAACGCTGCAAGGTTCCCCGGGGAAACATTTGTCTCCAATAAGGTACTCATCTAAATCGGCTACAGAAGCGTTTTCCTATATTCCGTCTTCTTCCCAAAGCGGCTCTTAATTCCACTCAAATGTTCAGCCTCTACAATATCTATTTACGCGCGGTCGGAACATTGGTGCACCAATAAGTTACCAGGCGGCAAATGCATACGTCGTCGCGAGCATAGGGAATCACACCATATCAAACCCACCCAATCGCTTGCTCTGTCAACGCCCTTCTGGAGACGGGAACCGGCTATACCCGACATATGAGGACCTTGGCTGCTCAGTCCTCACAAGGTCTAGTGGCGACAGTGCATGAGGCGAGATGGGCGAAAGGCGGAAGCTGGGCGATGTCGCCTTGGACCTGTTGCTCTTTGCGGGTATGGTAAGAAACCGTATCAATATGTCGTCTATCAACAGCTTGCGCACCATCGAAGTTCTGCTAATGCAACTCATGATCCAGATGACGGCCGGCCTTTACGTAGCGCGCAACTTTCTAAGTCCGATTCTCAGCAGCCTTGCCGACCCCGACAAAGAAAAGCACGATCAAGCCCGGCGTCAGGCCAAGGCTCATCTTGAAAGACTGAATCGTCAGAGAAAAGTTGATGATGGTAGTGCGGACGAGAGGAGCACGCCTCGAGATGCGCCGCCACTTGAGGATCTGGTGTTGAATGAGTACGAGAACTTGATTGCATTGGAAATGGTAGCTCCCGAGGACATTCACGTCGGCTTCGATGGTGAGTCTTAGCCAACAATTTGGCGATGTGGTCGACGTTGAATCTCAGCCGGACCGTGCTGACTGATTTCCCAGACATCGGGGGGCTCGATCCGATCATCGAGGAATTGAAAGAATCCGTGATATATCCTTTAACGATGCCACATCTTTACTCACACGCGGCGCCATTACTCTCTGCACCGTCCGGCGTGCTCCTTTTTGGCCCTCCGGGCTGCGGAAAGACAATGCTAGCCAAGGCCTTGGCCCACGAGAGCAGCGCTTCGTTTATCAACCTTCACATCTCAACAATGACAGAAAAGTGGTACGGCGACTCGAATAAGATCGTGAGGGCCGTCTTCTCGCTAGCCCGGAAGATGCAACCTGCAATTATCTTCATCGACGAAATCGATGCCGTCCTCGGTACACGTAGAAGCGGCGAGCATGAGGCGAGCGGGATGGTGAAAGCCGAGTAAGTGGCGGATGGAATAGCAAGGTGTACTGCATCAGCGAAACTAACAGATCCCATAGGTTCATGACACTGTGGGATGGACTCACATCGGCGAATTCGGCTGGCATGCCGGCTCGGATCGTTGTCTTAGGCGCTACTAATCGCATCCACGATATCGACGAGGCTATTTTGCGGCGCATGCCCAAAAAGTTTCCCGTGCCTCTGCCCGGTCTGGAACAACGGAAAAAAATACTGCAGCTGATACTCCAGGATACGAAGACGGACTACGACCAATTCGACCTGGATTATGTGTCCAAGATTACGGCAGGCATGTCCGGTAGTGATATCAAAGAGGTCTGTCGGGAGGCAGCCATGGCACCTGTGCGGGAATACATTCGTGAGCATCATGGCGAAAAGAGACACAGTGCTGTGGTAGACCCGAACCAGTTCCGCGGTATTAGAACAGACGATTTTTTCAGGCGGCGGAATGGCCCAGCACCCGACGAATATCGGGCTCCTGGGAAGGGCAACGTGGAATCTAGTCGCCAGGCTCCTGAACAAGAACTAGAGGATCTTGGCGAGGTGACCGAGCCATAGCGATGCAAAGTATGCTGCAATTTTAGTTCAGATGGGCTCCGCCTGTTCTCACAGGCTTGACCTCACGACCCAGCTTGTGATGTTTGGCGTTGGTTCAAACTGTGAGCGATAACATCGCCATTCATCTGGAGCAGACCCCGGCAGCAGCACTGCATGACATATTGCTCATGAGACACGTGCGCGGGTTATACTTCTAGCGCAAATATAACTGGTTCCAACAGCATCCCAGATATGTTGGAACTTGACTTCACTCCTATACCAATCCAAGTCGGCGGATGACAGAATGAGAGCCATTGAATCCGTTGCAAGCGATGCAATGGGCATGATACATGATGATCCTCATTCCCGTCCTGAAGAGCCTCATCAATTGCGCCTCGCATGGGAAAAACCTCTGAACAGCTGAAAAACATGAGAATAAGAGTTACAATTGTCATGGAAAAGTAAACTAAGTAGGTCGATGCGACTCTAGGAGAGATCGAATCGATCTGGCAAAACGATGGGTGCGACCAGCGTCCAGATATACAGGCCATGGCACAGCCAAGCGCTGACAATCTTAACCCAGCTTGCCGCGTACGTGCGGCCGACGGTGGCAAAGTCGCCGTCCTTGATAGTCTCCTCATAGTTCAAAGTGAGCAGAGTGGAGACCCAGGCAGTCGCAAGAAAGAAGATAATGTGGAACATGGCGTAGTTGTATTGCGTGTGGGAGCGCTCGTCGTCATATGCGGAGTCGGCGCCGGCGTCACTCTCCGTATCTGACATTAGAGCGTCCGCGGGAAGACTGCCCTCCTCGACGGCTCGGCGCAAGGCCTCAGCCCGCATCTCGCGCCGAGCGCCGGGCTGCTGCGTGACGAGATCATGTTGGTCATCATCGGGGAGTCTTATGGAGTTAGAGGACCCCAATCCCAAGGTCTGCGATGCGGCACGGGTGGTTGTGTATGCAACAGTGAGCATGGTGACGATGGCACCGATAATCACAGATGTCGTTCTGGTTCCTTGTGCGCGAATCAGAGGGTTGCATTGTTTGTCATCTGGCTCCATCGACACAGCCGACATGGTCAGGTAGGTGCAGTAGACGGCGACCATGGCTGCTTGCGCTAGACCAGCTCGTGGGTTGTATTCTTGCACTGTAGGGTTAATGGAGATAAAGGATATTGCCAGCCAGAGAAGGAGGTTGACGGTAATGACGGCCTGGTTCATAGAGCAGTTGCCTCTTGCAAAGAAGACGTACTGAACGATGGTCATTGCGATGGACGCCAAATACATGCTCAAGGTAGAGCCTATGAGGACGAAGCGCCAGGCTCTCGAGTTTGTTTCTTCGATCTGCGTCAGGCAGTACTCGGCCCAGGTATGGGCAAGGTCGACGAGAAGGATAAGGCCAAGGACTAGAAAGACCATGGCGCAGATGAATGAAATATAATTACCATAGAACATAAAGAACTTATCCGGTATAAGGAAGGCCATGACGATGAAAGCTAGCCAGGCGAAGATTTTTGGACCCCAGTAGCCATTTTGAATGGCTGCGCGTGGACTCTTGGAAGAAGCGACGCCGGAGAGTAAACCGGCAAGCAGTAGATGTAGGAGACCAAGAGCGAAGTTGATTCTGTGAACCGCGAGCCAGCCGTAGCACTGACCAGTTGGGCAGTTGATTTTGACGTAATCGAGGGCGAGGCGTTGTAGTTTCTCGATTGCCCAAGGGGTGAGCATTATCCACGCGAGGATGGAGTTGACAAGCAACAGCAAGGCATAGGCAACGCGGGTGGCCACACTACACTCAGGAATCAGTTACGGTCCCCAATATTATCACGCAGATATCCTCGGACCTGTTACCGCATTTACCGCACGCGCTGCAGACCATGGAGCATGTTGCCGCTCCGCAACAGCTGGCCGCGAAAGACATGGCCTGCGATTGATCGTGAGTATATCTCCGTTTCTTGATTCACGTGCCATGCGACGTACCGTGCCAGCACCTGGTATTGCGAGTAGTGGAAGAGACAGCAAAGCGCCCATGGTGCCGGTGGGCCGTTTTGCCTGATGCAGGGCGGCTGAGGAACTTGACGTCGCTTTGCGCAGAACGTGGCGGCTCGAGTCTCCAGCCTGTCTTTGCGGATATCGCGAATAATTGGACGTATCTAGCGTTTACTGTAGGGAATTTTCAATTCGGGGTTCTATACGTCCATAACATCGAGGATGATGCTGACAACGGGAGTCGAGAATAAGGCGGAGTGTTAGGATACGGGGTTTGGAGGTCAAGTTAGTGACAGTGCTGCGATACTATAAAATGACGACGGTCGGACGTTGCGATAGTTACCCGTAGGCACCTGAGACGGGCGGATAAGCCCCCTAGATAGCCAACCTCCCCACGAATATTCTAAGGCTATAAGCCGGTAAACGTTAGAAATATCTAAGATAATAGGCGGTTTCATAAGGGCATATAGTAGTAGTTAGGTTATTATTATAAGAAGAAATTTCTTTTAGAAAGTAGTTTTATATTTATTTTTAAAATATAATATTTAAGTAGAGTTAATTTTTTAAATATATTAATAGAAATATAAAATACTTTATAAAGAAGTATATATATTATTCTTAAAAGTATAAAGAAATTTCTAAATTAATAATATCTTTATTTTTTATTATATATAGTTTATTTAAGTATTAATAACTATAAGAATATTTAAGAATATCTATCTTATATTAGGAAAACTTAAAATACTTTAAAAAAATACTTAATTTCTTTTCTTATCTCTTATTATTTATTATTATTTATTATAATTTACTTTACTTTATAAAATTACTTAAATATATAGAAACCTAAAGATATAAGATTAATTTAGTTATTAGAACTTAATGCTTAATAATATAAGTAAAAGTAAAGAGGTTATATAATAAGATACTTAAAGATATATAATTAATAAAACTTTAAAGAAAAAACTTAAATTTATCCCTCTTTTTTTTATTACTTATAATTATCTATTCTTTATATTTATCTATTTTAAAGAAGCTTTATATATTAATTCTAGATACTTTAGAATACTTAAAACTAATATTTAATTATTTAGATAGTAATTCTTATATTAATCTTTAATAACATTATATTCTTATATATTACTTTAGCCTTAATATTATTATATATTATTAATAGCGCTATTAATATTTATATTTATATTAGCCTTAAATTTATAATAGCTTAATTAAAATTAAGCTCTTATAATAATTAATATAGCTTAAGTACTTTTATATAACTATAAGGCAATTAATATATTTATTAAAGAATATTAATATATAATAAAAACCTTTATATTTTAAAAAGAAAAGTAGTAATATTTCTTTTAAACTTATTATAGTATAAAAGATTACTTATTATAGACTCGAGCTACGCTTAGGTCTAGGGTATTATAGATTATATAAGTATACTAATTAGGCCCTATAAATAGCTATATTAATAATAAGGCGGAGCTATATTACCTCCTTCTTTAAGTTTATTAATTTTTAATTAAATACTTATATATAGATATATTAAAGCTAATTTATTATATTTAGTAAACTTTATACTCTCGAATTATACTTTATATTCTTAAGTAATAAGACTATTAGGTAATTAAATATTAAAATAAAGGTATTAATAATAAATAAACTCTTTAAAATTCTTTAAGTATAATATAAAATAATTTAGGCTTTTAAAGCGCGATAATATAAGCTATTTTTAATAAGGGCCCTTTATAATAATAATAAAAACCTTTTTACCGCTTAAAAAGCTATAATCTTATATAAGCTAATCGTTAATATAATATTTATTAATAACGATTAAGATAAATAGGTTTTCTTTTATTAATACCTCTTACTTATAGTTTAAATAAAGGTTATATTTTTCTTTAAATATAATAATTAATATAAATATAACTTTAATATTTTTTTAAAATATCTCGATTTTATTTTTATAAACCCTTATTATTATTAGGTTATTATAATAAAATTAAATAATATATCTTAAGCTATTACTAAGCCTTTTTTTAATTTCTTTATATATTTCGAGGTTAAATTATAACTCTTAAGTAATATTACTTAAGCGGATAAGATTAAAATAATAAGGCTTTATATTACCCTCGCCTTAAAGCTTTAAGATTATTATATTAAAAAGGATATCCTACTTAATAACTACTTTATAGTAATAATCTATATTTATATAATTATAATTAATATTAAATTATTCTAGCTTAATAATAAATTTTATTATAGATTACTTTATTTAGATATTATAATATATTAAGATAAAGATACTTTAATATTTAATATTAATACGATTAGCTCCGCGCTAGCTTTATATAAGAAAAGCTATTCTATTAATAATTCTAGCTATAACTTACGCCTTAAGGCTATATAGGTTAGTTAAAATACTATCTACGCGCGCTAAAAGAATAATAATTACCTTTACTATAATATATTAAACTATATAATATATTCCTATTAATTCTATTTAATAATAAAAAAGGTATAGGAATTATCTATTAAATCGTTAAATTTAATAAAATAAAAAGAGCTTATAGGCGGCTAAAGAAATATATCGCTTTTATAGTAAGTCTTATATTAAAAGCGAAATATTATAATAGGTAGATTAAAGAAGAATTAATAATATACTTTTAGGATATTATTAAGAATATAGATATAAACCTATTCTTTATCTTAATATTAATTAATTCTATTTAATTTATCGATATATAAGCGGATAGTAATTATAACTATTATATTATAATAAGCGAATCTTTTATATAATATTATTAATTAATATATACCTTATTCCCTACTTATAAGAAAGTATATATTATTTTAAATATTTAATATAATAAAATAAAAAGGTTTAAAATAACTTTATTTATTAATAATATTATATAATTTATAGTAAATATTAATAAATAGGAATTACTTATTATAA
>APKU01000265.1:0-29806 GCA_000472125.2 Hirsutella thompsonii MTCC6686 | reverse complement strand
CCCCTCTCCTCCTCCTCCCCCTTCTCCCCCCAAGCAGCCTGAGAACAATTACGGACCCCCTCCCGTCACTCCTAAGGAGGAAGACCGTAGCCCGCGACCGGCTCCAGAACGCAAGCCATGCCCCAAGAAGCCAGAGGCACGGCCCGAGGAGCCCACAAGCTACGGACCTCCTCCTTTCACGCCAAAGGAAGAAGACCGCTCGCCTCCCGTGCAGCGCAAGCCTTGCACCAAGTGCAGAGGCCGCCCTGAGACTGAGCCCAAGCAGCGCAAGCCGTGCAACAAGTGCAAGCCTCGTGTTCAGAACGAGCCCAAGGAGCCCCAGATCAACTACGGTCCCCCTTCTTCCCCAGTTGGACCCAGCCCGTCTCCTCCCAAGGAACGCAAGCCCTGCAATAAGTGCAAGAACCGACCCCAGCCTACCCCTGAAGCTGCTCCTCCCACAGAGTATGGCAACCCGCAAATCCCCAAGGTCGAGGAGAACCCGCCCAGAGTCGCGCCTCCTACCGAGTCGAACCCGGGCTACGGAACTCCCACGCCTCCTGTGATCAACGACCGCCCACCGCCGACCAAGCCGTGTAAAAAGTGCAAGAAGCAGCCTCGTCCTTCCCAAGAATCCGGTCCCAAGACTGAGTATGGCAACCCGCAGACCCCCAAGGTCGAGGAAAATCCTAAGGTCGCACCTCCTACCGAGTCGGGCTATGGAACTCCCACGCCGCCAGTAGTGAACGAGCGCCCGCCTCCGACCAAGCCGTGTAACAAGTGCAAGAAGCAGCCTCGTCCTTCGCAAGAATCCGAACCCAAGACCGAGTATGGCAACCCGCAGACCCCCAAGGTCGAGGAGAACCCGCCCAGAGTCGCGCCTCCTACCGAGTCGAACCCGGGCTACGGAAATCCCACGCCCCCGGTAGTCAACGAGCGTCCACCGCCCAACAAGCCGTGCAACAAGTGCAAGCAGCAGCCTAAGCAGCCCGACCAAACCTACGGGCCTCCTTCCTCTCCCCCAACAGCCCCCAAGGACGACAAGCCTTCAGCGCCCCCCTCAGGCGGGTATCCTCAGGCCCGCCCAGAGGGTAAGCCCTGCGCCAAGTGCAACCCCCAGGGCGGCCAGCAGGGGCTCAAGGTGTCGGCCAAGGTCGACGCAAAGGTCGACGCAAAGGTGGATACAAAGGTCCAGACCGGCGCCGGCGGCGGAGGTGGAGCTCCCGCGGGATACGGACCACAAGCCGGCGCGCAACCGGCACCGGCGCCTCCCGCCTCATACGGCGCTCGCTAAGCGGATCAACGTCGCGTGAAATGGGAAGAGACGATGTATATATGGCAATGTAGGCACGCTTTGGTGTATCATCGAGGGCAGGTGGTGTGCGTACACGATATCCTTTTCAAAGTATGGTAGCGTAGATAAGAAAGCAATGACGCGAGTTGTATAAAATCCGAAGGACATATATCCCTCCTTTCCAGACGGGTGTTTTCTGTTCATTCTGCGTATCATTGTAGACGTATGGCCTTGTGTTCCTGGCCAGTTCCGAGGGCTCTCTCTTTCGAGGTATATCAATTGCTTCTTCTAGCTACTGTAAATCACGCATATGGCGACGAGCGGCAACAGCATCTATATAAAAAAAAAGATGAAAACCTTGTATTTCTCGCCAACCTCGCTCGACACACATGACGTCGGATTATTCTAGGACAGAATCAATTTCTGCAACAAAGCCAGTCACTGGGGTCAAGTCTTTTCCCAGAGAGAGCATTTTGGTGGAAAGAAACGACAAGAAAATCTGGCCTGATGTCCGCCTTGGTCAGAAACTGCCATGAAACGTTGACAATATTCGGGATGGAGGGCAGAAATCCCGACCAAGCGGAAGAGGAGGATTCTTGCGTGTCGGAAGACATGGAAATCCCTCATCCATCAGTAGGGCTTATCAGTTGGGGACGCAGGGAGTCGGTGACTGAGCAGTTATACTGAATCAAGATAACGGGAGCGAGAGGAGATATAGGATAATATGACGGAGAAGAGAAGAAGGAGTCATACAAAGATGGACGGTAGGAGGAGGAGGGCAATGAAAGGCAATACCCCCCTTTCTCTTGCTTCCACATGCACCGAAAAATTGCAGAGCGTCAAGAGCGGCTACGACGCAACATTGCGGCACTCGTATACAGTATCATCCAGTCGATAAAAGCATGAGCGTGGACGCACTTTCAGATCGTTTACCTCCCACACGGGCGCACTCACGGGACATTGCTCGTGACAAGCAGCCATGCGACGCTGCGAAGTTGGTTCCGCTGTTGACATTTGGCCGATGTCGGCGTTCTGCGCGCCGTCATAGAAATAAAGGTACCATTGACAGGCGAGGGGATGGAAGCGCGAAGAGATCCGAAAAAAGTGTCCACGCGACGCATGTGTGGCATCTTGGCTGTCGTCGGAGACCGCCGCCAGCCTTGTCCATGGACAGACATCCCTCGCGTGTTGGCTGCTTCCTGCGCAGCGTTCTGGAGAAAGAGGCACCCTCTCGTGCATAGCATCTATGCGCTGAGGCACAGTCGAGCTGAAAGCAAGGGCTTGGCGTAAACGAGGAAAGACATAGCGAGGGCCCGTCAATTGTGATGGGAAGGGGGTTCAAAGGCGGATGGGGTTCAAAAAGGTGAATAGAGCGGCGAGAAATGTGAGAGAGGCTTGGGTCCCGCTGCGTACTGCGCTGTACTGCGAATACCGCTCGGCTGCTTGACGATGATGCGTCGGCTGTGAGAGGACCACGCCGAGACCGGAAGAAGAGGCCTCGCTCAACAGATTTTGTACATGTGCTTTGTATGCCAAAGAGTGTTGCACGAGCCGCAGAACAAAACCCCGTCTTCAGATAAATAGATAGATTGATGAGAGAATAAACGTCGAGTCTGTGGCTGCCCCTGATAGAAAGACGCGAGATGACGCAAGAGTCCAGGACGTTATCTGGCTGTCGTTATCCGGTATCTGGTATCCCCGAGGGGGAAAAGTATTGAATCCAGAAACAACTGATAGGCACATGACATGGTTATCAAATGCCGCCATGCCATGTCTAGCAAGTAACTTGAACCGGGTATCGAGTTCCCATCAGCATAACAATGGCGGGGCCGGGATCATCGAGGTACGGGGCAGCACAAAGGATACCATGTATGCGCGTCGTCTGCGGACTGTCATCTGTAAGCTGCATCGCGCCTGACTGTAACGTGGTGATATCGGGATCTGAGTGTGTATGCTTTGCTGTGACTTGCGGCCTTTGGGGTGGCCGCAGCTGTTCCCCCTCTTCCGGCGCCTCGGAGCTGACGACAGCAGTAGTCACGTCTCCGGTGCGTCCGGATTCCCGACTACAGCAGCCAGGGGTGAGAAGACAATCACTCGAGATACAGTCGGGTAAAAGCAGAATCACAAAGTTTTCCTGCCTGGTGCCGAGGAAGGGAAATAAGTCAGCTGCGCAACGAACAGCTGAGACATCGGAGTCGGTTAACCAGAAAGTGACAGTAGCCGTCATAACTCTTCAAGACTTGTCAGTCCGGTTCGTGCTGGTAAAGGGGTCATGTTCAGTTCCTCGTCTTCTTTGGCGGACATGTTACCCCGTCGCGAGCGGTTGGACCACGTAGTTATGCAGCATCCCTAAGAGATCCAAGCAGGGTTGGGTCGGCAAAGAGAGTCGAGATGCAAACCTTGACCCAAGAAGGCAGCTGACGAAACAAGTGCTCACCCCGTCAACGGCAATCAAGGGTCGCTGCCATTATTGTTCTTGATGATGGGGTATTCGAAGAATTGGTCATTTCGGTTGCCACCGATTGCTTCTCTCGAGTCTGGAGCGCCAGCGCCTCAGACGCGCATTAGCCCTCCGCCGGCTGACCCTCCGTAAGAGTTCGCGCTGTGAAGGCTTTATAAGCTGTAGCGCCGATCACCGGTAAGTTTATTGTGTATCATCTCTCTGTCAGATCCGTCTGAGCAGTTGTCAAGACGCTTCCTGCCTTCGATTTCCCTACGAAACAGGCCTTTTAGCGGACTGACTTCCAACATCGCTAGAGTGAACTCACTGGCTGACGCGCTCTTGAGCTCAAACCTACTAAAACCTCGCCTTCCTCCACGGCTTGCGCCATGATCTCGCAAGACTAGCGGCTAATTGGATCAACTTTGTCGGGAATCCGCCCCAACGCTCGCTAGACAGCGTGTCTATCGAAGTTTCATCGCGTGCTCGGGTCGCTCATTCCACCCTGTGGTCATCGACTTGTGAGCACCACGTATGAGCTTAGGCGTGCTTTGTTGGGCTTCTGATCTCCTCGACAGCTCCCATCCAGTACGTGTATTCGAGGTGCGCCGATGGACTCTATTCGCAGGCCGATGACAGTAGCGTGGCTGTGATTGCAGCTGATGATGGATACGCAGCAGAGAGGGATTGTTTTGTCGCACGCTGTTTTTGCGATCGGCCGACTGTCAGACCTGCGTGATCAATATCAAGGACAGCTTCAGAGATATGATCAAGGGTAGCGAATCTTCGACTATCTGATCCAAGGCTGTTCTCTCGGTCAGACAGCCGGGTAAGGCCGAAGTCGGTCGCCCGGAGCGCCACCGAGGACACTGCCGCTGACCGAGCCGCCTAGAGTTTTCAACCACGCCAATCTCGGTAGACTCGACCTCAAATTCACCCTCTCAGTAGACTCGACGTCGGATTCACCTGCTCGGTGACGTTCGTAAGAGAAAAGGCCATGGACGAGGACAGTGGTCCTTCTGCTATTGCGTACGACCATGTCCCGCCCTCCCGGGGCAGGATCGTTAGAGACAAGCTTTGCTCCGTTCGCGGTGCCTTTACGACGCGCGATGGTCTCATCGGTGACTACGATTATGGCTTTCTTTTCCGTCCGAACCTGCCTTTCATGGCCAAGTCGACTCACCGCAGCCCCTTTTTCGGCCTCAACGACAAGATGCCCGTCGTTCTCGCCCTGATACTGGGCCTTCAGCACTCACTCGCCATGCTCGCCGGTGTCATCACGCCGCCCATCATACTCAGCGGCAGCGGTGGTGCAAATCTCGAGCCCGATCAGCAGCAGTACCTGGTTTCGACGGCGCTCATTGTGTCAGGACTGCTCTCCGCTGTACAAATCAACCGCGTGCGCATTCCCAAAACACCGTAAGTCTTCAAACACCCCTTGCGCGTGAGCTCTCGAGCCGACTTGATTGGCCATGCGATCCCTTTGCCGTGCGACAAGCATCGAAGCCGGATATGATTCGTCACGGTCACTGAACATGACAGGTACTTTCTTGGCACCGGCGTCCTCTCCGTTGTCGGCATATCGTTCAGCATTATACCAATAGCACAAGGGGCTTTTCGGCAAATGTATGCCAACGGCTTTTGTCCCGTTGATGCGGCCGGTACCCGACTACCCTGTCCAAGGGGCTACGGCGCTCTAATCGGGACAGCGTCCGTTTGTGCTCTGGTCGAGGTCGCCATCTCCTTTCTTCCGGCACGAATCTTACTTCGCATGTTTCCTCCAATAGTCACCGGGCCGACTGTAATGCTGATTGGCATCCACCTAATTGAGAGCGGTTTCAAGGATTGGATGGGCGGGAGTGGGCAGTGTTCCAACCCATCTGGTGCTGGGGGACAGAGCGGACTATTTGCCAAGTGTCCCGACATCAACGCACCACATGCGCTGTCGTGGGGATCTGCAGAGTTTCTCGGCTTGGGCTTTTCGGCCTTTGTGACCATTATCCTATGCGAACGGTTCGGGTCGCCGATAATGAAGTCGACCTCTGTTGTCATCGGCCTGCTTGTGGGCTGCATCATTGCAGGAGCCTGTGGCTACTTTGACGCGTCAGGCATCAACTCTGCTCCGGTGGCGTCCTTTATTTGGCTCAAGACATTCCCTCTAACCATCTACGGCCCGCTGGTCTTGCCCGTCATGGCCGTCTTTCTCATCAGCGCGACTGAAGCTGTCGGAGATATAACGGCGACATGCGATGTCTCGCAGCTCGAAGTGGAAGGTCGCAACTACGAGTCGCGGATCCAGGGTGGTTTGCTGACGGATGGACTGAACGGGATCGCCGCGGCGCTCATGACCATGACACCAATGAGTCGATTTGCGCAAAACAACGGTGTCATTGCCTTGACGCGGTGTGCTAACCGTAAGGCCGGCCTCGCCTGTTGCTTCTTTCTCATCATCATGGGCATCTTCGCCAAGCTGGCGGCTGCCCTTGTCGCAATTCCAAAACCTGTTCTCGGAGGCATGACGACCTTCCTATTTGGAGCCGTGGCAGTGTCTGGCATGGCCATCATGGTGCGCGGAGTGCCGTTTGACCGAAGAAGCCGCTTCATTCTTACAACGGGACTTTCGCTCGGATACGGAGCGACGCTGGTGCCCAATTATTTCGAGCGTGTCTTTACATACGCAGGTGATAATCATGCGCTGCAGGGATTCCTCAACGCCATTGTGCTGATCATGGAAACTGGTTTCGCTGTGACGGCTGCTGTATGTATGCTGCTCAATCTCGTGCTCGCCCCGGAAATGGAGGATGACATTGATGTCGGCACGATCGAGCTACAAGGCGGCGACGAAGCTCCGAACCCCGTTCGCGCAGACGAGGTCAAGGAAGACAACTGGACGAGTTCAGCTCCGTCAAAGTAGTTGCGAGCAGGCAAGAGATGCCTCGGAAGGATTCGAAGCCGATATGACATATTGACTCAAGACGGAGCAGAACGAACGGCAGCAAGCTGAGGTGCGAGGTCCTAGACCATTGATGGAGACTATTTGCACGCCTTATGCAGATGGCATGTCTTTCGAGCGTCTTTCAGGCAGATACAGTAGCAGGCGAAGAGGAGAAAGCAATGACCATGTCGCATGATGCGTGGCGTGTGCGACAGAAGTGTTGAATTGCAGGTGGCGACAAGAGTATCGGCAACATGGGATTGTGTAAAATCTCCATTATATGAAGTATGCGGATGTCGAACATTTCCATGATTGAGTCCGGCGAGAATGCTCCTGCAGGCCAGCACGATTGAGTAAGTGGCTTGGCCATGGCTTGACCAGGGCCTTCATTCGGGCCCGCGATGTCGCTGGCATGTCCCAGGACGGGATCCTGCAAGCCGGGAACACGACATATGAGGCTGAAATGCCCTTGGCCGACTGGTCGAATGGGGACCGATGCGGAGGTGACTGACCGAAGTGTGCGCTTGATGTCACGACGGCCGCCGCTGATGTGTGCGTCAGTAAGTCAGCTACCTATTGTACGAATGCTGTACGTTTTGTGTTTAATTGCTTTACCTTGGGTAAATTGTGGGTTGTAGAGAGGGCTATTCGATTGCCACTCGCTCACATGGTCTTTGCTCGCTGAATAATCGGCCCCCTCTCTTTCTTTGCGTGTGCATGTGCGGCGGCACGCACGGCATGGAGCAACCTACTCCTGCTGTAGTTCATTCAGGACGAGCCAGGCAACAAGGCACCAAACTCGCACGAAGGCAAACCATTCTCAACAGGATACTCGGGACAACGATCCGCCGTTGCTGTTCTTTGAACCTCATTACAGTACTTTTCCCTACTTCGCCTCAGAGTCTCAAGACAGGCCTCTCTATCGGACCCGAAGCTCCGTCCAAGGTCGACTTTTGTTTCCCGATTGCTCACCCCTCCGCTTTTGGAGAAACATGGCGAATGCCCAAAGGGGCAAAAGCCAGGGCCCGTAGCATTTTGTCGACTCCACCTTTGTGCGGCTCTTTACTGGTGCCTGGGGATGACTTGGGGGTGCTAGAAGATGTATCGGGTCCCTACCTTTGCTTTGCATTGCATGCACATCCCGCACACGCCCCTCTGATCAGTCTCATTTAGAACACCATGTTTTTTGTTCAACTCAGTTTGTTCTTTGATTTTTCCTTCTCTTCTTAGATTTAGATCTCCAATTTTGCTGGATCGCGCGGCTCTTTTTTAATCGGGCCTGCAAGCGTCTCAGGGTTGGAAGTGGAAGTGCAGTACTTGCCTGCCCCTTTTTAGCACCAGCACCAGCACCGGCACCAGCACTCTGCACAGTCCAAATACACAACCACACATACCGGTCGACAAGCACATGTGCGCGTGCCAAGCTTGTGCATGCCACTTGCACCGCATTTTCCACATTAGCACCTGCACATTCGCACAGTAGCAAAAGTAGGTTCCTCAGTAGGGCAATCGCCTGCCCGCCTGCCCGCCTGCCCGCCTCTAAGAAGGCGAAGAGAAGGAGGTGAAAAGCATGCTTGGCAGCCACCCACGCACACACCCTTTTCTAACCCCCCCTTCACCCCTCTCCTTGCCCCTCCCCTAAAAAAGTCGGATCCTGACCAAGCGGGCACCCGATCCGCGTCCCGTGCCAACGCTGCCCTCCTATTTGCCCAAGTCCCACATACCGCAGGCATGGGTCGGGTACCAGTCTCTCTCATTGGTCCCTCCCGCTGCCCAGGAGAACCCGCAGGGGGTGGGCATGCCCGTGTCAGACACCCCTTCTATCGCCTCCGAGTTGCCTCCCAAGCCTACGGGACTTTGCCACTCGAGATTTGGTCTTCGATCCCCGGAGCCCTTTTCTGCCCCGAGGATCGAGGGCTCCGTCCAACCTTCAATCCACCTCCGATCACCACCGAATCCACGCCGTGAGAAGCCGTTCACGATAATCCTCCTGCCCGGCTCATTTGTGTCGGCGCCTGCATTGCCAGGCAAACCATCACGACAGCGACCACTTTCGGTCGTGTCATGAACCCGCTCACCTCAACCTCCACCATAATCTCAACATCGACAGCCACGACTTCGCCCTTGCGCTCGCCATCCTCCTCTGGCCTTCTCCCTTTGCCCCGCGGCGCGGCTGGCGTGGGCGGCTCATCGTCGACTTCACCTATCACGCCGCCCTCGCCTACTGACTGCCTTTCATCTTCATCTTCGTCGTCATCAGGAATTTCTGGACGAAAATCCAAATCTTCAAGCCGCAGGAGCCGCCAGTCGACTGCCAGTGTCGTCGCAACTGCTGTCGCCCATCTCAAAGTCACTGCATCGTCCTGCGAAGCTGAAATTCGCGTGGTCACCAGTCCAGCGTCGGACCCAGCATCTTCACCGCGCTCGACGCCATCAGTTGAGCCGCCGGAGCCATCTCCACGCGTCGTCTACGGTCGCGGAACCATTGCCCGTCTTCCCGCCGAGTTGGGTCGTATGCACCTTTCTTCACCTCTTATCGTTTCCAGCCCGTCACGCATCGGACTCGCTCGTCGAATCCAGGCTCTCATCCCCAACTTGGACTCCCACATCCTCGACTCTGCCGTCGTCAACGTTCCTGCTCACGTCGTGGACGACGCTCTTGACCGCATCCTGGGTCGAGACGCCGTCATTAGTGTTGGTGGCGCATCAGCAGTCGGTCTCGCAAAGGCAATCGGCTGTCGCAAGGGCATCCCGCATATTTGCATTCCTACGACATATAGCGGCTCCGAAATGATGCCTCTGCTCCTTGACGCAAGTCCCGCTCGGCACAGCAGTGGAAGCAGCAGCAGCAGTGCCCGTCGCAGCAGGAAACACGAACTCAAATCCTCTCGATGCAAATCCGGGGGTAACACCAGTAGTGTTCGCGACCCCAAGATTCTGCCTACAGTCATCATCTACGACGAGGAGCTCACTCTGAGCCCGTCAAAGACCATCTCCGCTCCTTCTGACAGCGCCGCCATGGCTCGATCCACAGAGCCTCGTGCCCGCTCCTCGAAGGGCGACTCAACTGCTCAATGGAGCTACATTCATTTACCGGGCGTCTAACACCGCCTTCGGGTTATTTTCATTACAGTCATACTTCCTTCATGGGCTTCGACCAACTGTGTCTATCGCGCCTTCAAGTATCCGACGACGGTGCCGAGATTCAATGTTCGGTTTTCAGCACGACACGCGACGCCATCTTTTATCCATTTTTTCCTTCAAGATTTCCCACTTGGTTGATGTGTGCATTGAAAACATCACATTCGGCTTAACGCCTCCACCTCTTCACTTTACACAGCGCGATGCACTCGTGCTTCCGAGGTTGGAGCACGGTCGACCATACCGGTAGGCAGCCTTGCCGCTGCCGCAGAGCATTGAGGCTCTTTCAGGAGCAGCTCCCAGGCGAGGCAGCTTCCGCCTGTAATATGGCGAAGCTGCAAAAACACATCTCCTTGATAGGGGAGTGCGGTTCTTTTCGAGAACTCGGACAGCATCAAACGCTGATCCGAGTCTTTGACGGACGCAACCGATGAGAGTCAGCGGACGCACACTTACCGTCTGATCGAAACGGAGATGCTCGTCATCAACGCGGCCACGACGGCTTGAAACACGGTCGCACGGCTTGCACCGAGAAGCGCGGGGACGGCTGATCCCAACGGCACAAAGACCATTGGGCCTGGAAAGGCACCTGGTTGGCCGTCTAGTGCTTTGATTTGATTTCATGGACACCCTGTGTGATGGGACGGCAAGGGTGGGCTCGGGGAGGTAGTTTGCCAAGATTTTGGCGTGCAGAGGCGCCATTCGTGGCTTGTCAGAAAACGCATAGACAAGGCCGAGGAGTGTATGGCGACAAAGTTGGGTAGCCGTCAATTTGGGAGTTTCGGTCACGACAACAGGGAAGCATTGGCCTTTTTTCTCTCTCTTGCATACTAGGTCAATAGCGAACGGCGTTGAGCGCGTCTCTTTATGTGGACGAAGTACTCGGCGCCGGGGCGTGGCATAGCAAGGACAAAATAGCAATATCATCGTCCTGAAACCATTTCTCATGGGCACTTTGAAGTTTGTGTTTAGAAATCGTGCACTGGATGTAGTGTATGACGAGCATGGCGTGGTGTGTGTGTGTGACTTGGGGACGTTGGCCGAGCCTTGCACGACTCTCAAGCAAAAAGGCCGTGGAAGACGCCGACGTGTGACGATGTGGTGGCCGTAAAGGGGGTTCTACAAGGCACTTTTGTTCGGTCGGCGACAAGAAGAGAGAGGAGGAGGTACACAGGATGGATGGACGCCACCGAAGTCCATCCGCCACGGGGATTCCCTACAGTAGGTATGCGGTAGGGTCGTATCAATCAAGACCCTCGAAGCCCATGATGCCGTGAGCGCCCATAGGGCCTAGCTTGCTGTTCTGCATCTCCTTGCGACGTTTGGCGCGACGCTTCATATCGGCGACGGCGTCGTCGTTGTCGTCGTCTTCGTCGCTGCTGTCGCCATCGTCGCTATCGGCGGCGCCACGCTTTCCTCCTCCGCTATTGCCGACCGCGTCGTCGTCGTCATCGTCGCTGTCTGCGTCGTCGCTGCCCTCGTCGTCATCATCGCCGAGCCCGTCGCCCTGCAGCTCCGAGAGCTCCTCCCAGACCTTGACGGTGCGGCCGCCGGCGCTGATGAGGCGGTTCTGCGAGTCGAAGGCGAGAGAGACGACGCCCTCGAGGTCGTCGTGGCGCAGGTTGGCCGAGACGTCGACCTCGCGACGGACTAAGTCGACGATGCGAAGGGTGCCGTCGCCGACGCCGCAGACGACCTTTTTCCCGAGGCCCATGTCGGCCGGCACCCGGACGATGGCGTCGATGCTCTCGCCGCCAGCGCCCCTATGCCCGCCAGCGCCTCCGTCGACAATGATGCGCTCCTGCTGGTCATCCCAGGCGCCCTTATCCCAGAGTGTCAGAACGCCGGAGCCAGAGCCGATGGCAACGACGCCGTTGTTGCGGTTGCGCCGCGGGCCCATGCCCGGCATGAAGCAGCCGCTGAGCAGCTCGTCCTCCTGATCCTCGCTGCGCACCAGGACGCCGCGACGGACGTCGGTGACGGCGAGCGTGGTGCCTCCAGTGCTGACCCACTGCTTGGGGAACCCGCTCGTGCTCTCCTCCGACGGCGGCAGGGGTGTGATGGAGGAGACGTAGTCGGCGTGGGGGAAGTGCGTCTGGGCAGGACGGGCGCCGGGGCGGGCGTCGCGCAAGTCGAGGATGTGCAGGGCGCCCGAGTCGGTCGCGAGCAGCAGGCTCTGCGGGTTGAGAACGTGCAGCAGCGTCGGTGCGTCGGGGACCGTCGTGGTGCTGGGGATGACCGTCTTGGAGGCGACCTGGCCCGTCATCGGGTCAAAATGCTTGATGAGGGCGTCGGTGCCGGCAGAGTACATTGCTATTTTCATTTGGCGCGCGTCCGCGTCGTGGTTACCGGCTCGCCTATAATCGGCCGGCCAGCCACTCCCCGGGCGAGCCCCCATGTGTCAGTAATTGCGAGGAATAAACCAAAAAAAAGCTTGAGCCTGAAAGCATCACAATGTTGAGGTTCCCAAAACCAACCTTTGCCGTCGTGACCATACGCAAGACACCGGCAGCTACCCTTGTGCCGTCTCGTCTTCCACACCGTATCGACCATGCCCTTGCCATCGCTGCTCAACACACTCGTATCGCCGTCGCCGCCTTCGTCGGAAGATGATGATGATGAAGAGCTTGCAGGCAGTCGGAACGTCTCGACATGTCCGCTCGAGAGGCCGACGGTCAGAAGAGGTTCCGTAGGATGCAGGGCCGTCGCGAAGACGTCTGCCTGCAGCGGCAAGGTGCAGAGGTTCTCGAACATGGCGGCCGATTCGCTGCTGTCGGTTCAACGTGTGCGCGTCCTTGGTAGGAATGGTCAGCTGGTCAATGGGCGATTGTTCATGTTGCTGCGCGATGGGCACGAGAAAGGTTTTGGCGGAGACGTGCTAGAGTGTTGAAGAAGGCCATTGATTTTTTTTTCCCTAACAGTGGACAACTGTTGAGCTGGGGTCACGATGGGCGCTACCAAGTACACGAGGCGACAGGGGTCCTTTTGTGAGATGCGACGCCACTTTGACAGTCGATCGAGATTTGGTATCCGCATTCCTGATCCTGTATTCTTTCTGGTGACACAGACGACCCAGACGACAACCTCTTGACATCTTCAGCCGTAGTTCGGCTTGCACTTAGGCTCCAATGATAGGTGTCGATGTTGGTATCCCATCTTTCCAAGATACAAGTCAGCTTGATCTCAAGCGACATCAGGGTCCAATTGGCCGTGGCCATGAATCAAATGTTGGAATTTCGAGACTGCCGAAGTTAGCGATGCTGGAGACGACACTCATGGTGGCTCCGGGAGAGCAAGTGAAACTTCACTAGTCTCCTTAGATATGATGATAATACATGTCATTTTATATCGAATTGCGAAATGATAACTTACAGTACCGGGTAAGCTCATGGAATCCAGGACTCGACCAAGGCAAACAAACGCCATTTCAATATCGCCAATCGAATGATTGCTCTATGGTATAGAATTATAGTCTCGAGTTTATCAATAACTGAATCACTTTAGCTCCCCGTCAGTAAGTATGGAGGAAAGAGATGGAGACCCTTGAATGTTACGTATTCAGCGCCTTTGAATCACGAACAAGACATTCGACAACGCAGCAGGGCGGACCAGTGCTCTTGCCTGTTCGTGCTCGGAGTGACATTCATGCCCCACGCCCTAAATCATCTCGCTCTCGCAGAAAACAAAAAAAGTGAATCTTTGCAAGTTTGCATCACCGCCATTCACTTTCGCGAGCAGAAACACTTAGGCGCCCAAGCCTTATTGTCGGTCTTGTTTCCCGATAGTGTTCCAGAAAATGCGCCTGTTTACTCCATCGCTCTGATTCCATCACCAATCGCCCATCATGCTGCCCTCCAACCTCCAGATCGGCCTGCTCTGGCTCTCAGCTCTGCTCTTCGCCAATGCAGCTATAGCCTCACATTCGGCCACGGCTCTGCGATGCATCATGTATCTGACTGGGTAGGTCTCTCTTTTGTTACAAGTCTTTCGGTTGCTGAAAAGGTGTTCGTATGTGCAAACAGACAACATGTCGTCGTCCCTTCTGATCCGAGTCTCACCGCAAACATCTCCCACGTCATCCTCGCCTTCATGCGATCCGACACATTCAATGTTGACGCAACGCCCGATAATTTCCCCCTGTTCCTCTCTGTCAATGAGACTCGGTCCCTATTCAAGCCGGAAACAAAAGTCATGGTGGCCATTGGTGGCTGGGGAGACAGACATGGCTTCGAAGAGGCCGCACGCAGTAGCGACTCCAGAAAGCGATGGGCACGTCAAGTCCGCGCCATGATTGACTACACCGGTGCTGACGGTGTCGACATCGACTGGGAGTATCCTGGGTGAGGTCCTTTGGCACTTTCAGACACTCATCGAACTAACCACTACTCGAGGGGAAATCGCGATGACTACAAGCTGATTCCAAACGAGAAGCGAGTCTGGGAAATTGAGGCCTTCGTCTCCCTACTCCAGGACATTCGTGCAGCCATTGGTCCCCGAAAGATCCTCTCCGTCGCCGTTCCTGGCCTGGAACGCGACTTGATGGCTTTTACCAACTCGACAACACCACGTATCGTGGACCAGGTTGACTTTATCAATGTCATGACCTACGACTTGATGAACAGGCGAGATAGCGCAGTCGCTCACCACAGCGGAGTCGATCAATCTCGCGACGCCATCGCTCGCTATGTGGAGCGCGGAGCTCCCCCGCGGAAGCTGAATCTCGGGCTCGGCTACTACGTCAAGTGGTTCATGACCCAGGACTGCGACCCGGAACAGCCACTCGGATGTCCGACGCAGCTGCTGGAGAACCCCAAGACCGGGGCCGATTTAGGCAAGACGGCCGGCTTTAGCTGGCATGATGAGATACCCCGGGACCTTGCCCGGTCATTTGCCTTGGCCCAGACTGACGGAAAGTACTTTGAGGACGGAAGCTACGGATATTTGGACGCAGAGGAAAAACGCTGGTGGTCATTTGATACGCCTCGTGTCATTCAACGGAAGCTGGTCGCAGTAATGGAACACCGACGGCTTGGAGGAGTGTTTGCCTGGGGACTCGGAGAGGATGCGCCCAAGTTTACACATCTGGCAGCCACGATTTCAGGCTTGCGAGATGCGGAAAGAAGGGCACTGCATAACTCGTCAAAGGATGAATTGTGATGCAGTCGTGTAGCTAACGACAAGACTTCTGGAGCTCATTCGCTTCCCGCAGTCATTGCACCAATGACGAGCCATTGACAGGCCAACTCAATGCCATTACGCAAAAAGCGATGTGCGCAGCTTTTACAGCGATCTTGACAAGAAACTTGACGAGCAGGGTTCATTCCACCCTGTTTGTATCCCAGTCCTGATATGAATGGAATATCAACACGGAGGAACTTACCTATTGTGTGCTTACAGGCTCAGCTGACGAACAAGCGCTTCTTGAGCTGGGGGTTTCCAAGCCCGAATAGGATCACTTGGACACGGCACGTTTCGAGCCGAGTCCCGACGATGACAGGACCGTCTCTTGACCGCATCGGAACGAATGCGCAGAACCTCGGCTGCACAGCCAAACGTTCTTCGGTCGTCTGTTGCCACGTGCCGCCCGAGAAGAGGCCGCGATTCCACGATCAAGTCGACCTACGATTACAGAGGAGTAAGTCTGGCGGGATTGTTGACTGGGGCGCCGGCCGAAATATCGAATCAAACATGGCTCTCATCCCACGCGGTCTCTTGTGGGCCATTGCTGGGTTACCGGGATTCCCCGTATGAATGCAGCTTCCAGGTCCAACGTGCGGGCAGATTCACATGCGCACCGCTCGCCTCCAACGCACTGGCTGGGACACAGACGGAACTGCGGTGCCTTGCTCAAGTATCAAGCCGCCTCGCTCGGAAGTAATGGCTCGTCAATGGAGAGGAAGCCATCTGCGAGTCGCTGCAAGATGATAGACAAGCATTTGTCAGGCTGTGACGACCACGATTGGGCCTGCTGAGCTCTGGAGCTCGACACAGCCAGCCCCAATGCTACCACGACCCCAGCTTCGATCGAGCGGATGGTGTGATTTATCCACACTTGCCCCAGTCTTGGCGGGCAGTTGCGCAAATATACGCATTACGCATGCTTGAGTACGGGGTCATGCATCTGGGGTTCTCCCGCATCGCATCGTGCCGGACCCTGATGCCCGGAAACCGGCGTCCGTAACGGAAGACGAAGTCGGGCCTAGCAACTCCCAGAGCCTTTCCGGCTTCCAGACAAAGGTCCCTACGGGTGCTGATAAATAGCCGGCTACCCTATCTGTGGCGTACGGTTTGCGTGTGATATTGGAAGAAAGGTCCGAACCACTTTGACGGCGACTCCTATCGAAATTAGCGGAATTTATATCAAGACGTCAGAGTTGTACGGCTATAGCTCGCCTCTTTTCACGTTGAATGACCAACTGCAGGATCCTCGACTACTGAGGCACCTGACTCAAAATGCAATCATCCACTGCGTTACTACTAGCATGGCTTGCAGTAGCCGGCAGTGTCTCAGCAAGACCTCGTCCTTCTCAGCAACAACCCATCAAACAGATCGAGCTGGGTCCGCGGCCGTACTTTCTAGTCGATAGCATGAAGGACGGCCCGCTCAAGTCAAAGCTCGCGCAATGTCAGGGTATGAACATGAAGCCGTCGGCCTGGTCCTTTGGACATCGGGGAGGAGCACCACTTCAAATACCGGAGCACTCCAAGGAGTCGAATATGGCTGGAGCCCGTATGGGTGCGGGTACGTTAGAGTGCGATGTCGCCTTTACCAAGGATCGGGAACTCGTCTGCCGGCATAGCCACTGCGATTTACATACGACAACCAACATCGTGGAAATGCCAGAGCTGAATGCTAAATGCACACAGCCTTTCAAGCCAGCGGCAAATGGGAAGCCGGCCTCGGCAAAGTGTTGTACCAGCGATATTACGCTGGCCGAGTTCAGGACGCTGTGCGCCAAGATGGACGGGTTCAACGCCAGTGCGGTCACCGCAGAAGACTATCTCAAGGGCACTCCAAGCTGGCGAACTGATCTTTACGCTACCTGTGGCACTGTAATGGAACACAAGGAGCACATTGCCATGGTTGAGGCACTCGGTCTGCGACATAGCCCGGAACTTAAGAAGCCTGCGGTAGCCATGCCCTTCCAAGGCAACTACACCCAGGAAATGTATGCTCAGCAACTGATTGACAACTACAAAAACGCCGGAGTACCTGCCTCCCGCGTTCTCGCCCAGACGTTCTCTTATAAAGACGCTCTGTACTGGCTCAAATCAGATCCAGATTTTGGCAGAAATGCCATTCTTCTCGTCGAGTCAGCCGACACGCCAGAAACCTTTGCCGAGGCCATCGATAACCTCACAGAGTTTGCCCAGGAGGGAATCAGGACTGTGGCACCGCCATTGCATTACTTGGTAGAGGGCAGAAACGGCACACTAGAGCCGAGCAAATACGCCGATCGCGCCAATGAGCTCGGGCTCGACATCATCTCATGGAGCCTTGAGAGATCCGGTCCTGTGGCAGCAGCACGAGCCAACGGGGACTACTACTATACGCGAATCAAGAACGGTGTCGCCGGAGACGGAGACATGTATGAGCTTGTCGACGTTTTGTATCGGAAGGTTGGTGTCGCAGGCATGTTTTCCGACTGGGCGGCCACGACTACTTTTTATGCCAACTGCTTCAACATTGGGATCAAAGACTCAACTCGTTGTACGCGCTGAGAGATGGCAGATGTGTCGACACCCAACAGACGGAGCCTCCCCTTGCTTTCGTATCGACAAGAGCCGCCGCAATGCTCTTGACCCCGGGCTTCTTCATGTTTCCATCTTGAGCAACGAATCCGCGAAACGCCAAGACGGCATATGCTAAGGCTGGATCACCGCGAAAAGAAGAAGCGGACTTGTTTCCTCATCAAGCAGGCAGCGCACATGATGCATACAGTACACTTACTGCGGGGCGTTCGGCCGAGCCCGGATTACGAGGCCATCCTTTTGGTTCTTGAGCAGATTCGGCTATCAGGCACGCGTACAGTATCTGTACTTTGCTTCGGTTCGATTGCGGGGAAGCTGTTTCGTTGGCTCGTGGATGGAGAGGGTTGTCGAGCAGTCTGCTCAAGGTGTATTCATGTCGGCATGACTTATCCGGAGGCTCGCCGAGCCCTCGCCATCCGCGGGCCCCGAGCATGCTGAAAACGAGGACGAGGACGAGGAGTACATGTAGGATACGGCGAATCGAAAAGTCTTTTACTGAGAGAAAGCGCTATAACCTGTGCTGTCAAAATTCAGGAGTTGGGTCTTCTCGACGTCTTCTGTCAGCTCACGATGGTATCCGTCTCTCGGGTCAGCCCATCGCCGTCCACGTCTTCATCATTTACTGTGTCGCATGCTGCACCGGCGTGGACGGCTTGCTGATCTTTGCGAATATCTTTGGATGACATGTTACCCAGAGCATCCTATCAAGCACTCTACTCTTGCAACTTGACAAAGACGAATCATTATCCCAATAGCGACAGAAGGCCTTGCTTAAACTTACAACGCTCAACCCCAGAGTTCAAGTCGGGAATTCACTTGTGTTTCATAGACTCGCCCATCGCTCATCAAGACAAAGCTTCCATACTTACCCTAAATCGAGAAAAAGCCGAGCAGACTATCGATATGATCCCCGTTTCCTCCGTCTTTTAATATGACTCTACGTAATGCCGTCGCGGCTCGTCGGCCTTGATCCGCGAGGTTTCGACACAATCGCGGATTGCCGGGTCCTCCGAGCCTTGGCAATGCAACCATACCGATTGCCTTTCTCCATCCTCGACACGCCTTTTATCGGCGCTCTTAAGGACAATGACGTTAATTGTGTGAGAGTTTCTTGGACAAACGGCGACTTTGCACTTTGGCGGCGCGGGTTGTCGTGTGTCAAGGATAGGATAACATGGAGACTAGAAACGGTTCAGAAATCCCATCGGGGGCTTATTTCCTCTTCAGAAATAGCTTGTCCTAGGAATCCCATTTGGATGGGTCCATTTGCCTAGCAGCTCCGACATAGGCGACGCCCCCGGTTCTTCCTGTCATGAGACCAAACAACACTTAACGGATTACCGCCCTGGGACTATCGAGTTGCCATGACTCTGCGAAATTCTAGCCACAACTGTTGATCCACAGCGGCCCTCCGCAGTCTGCATGGGCAAGGAACAATAGCCTTGAATCCGTGGCCGGTTCACCTGGATGCGCCGGGACATGGGCGCCGCGGTGGACGTCTCGATCCTCCTCCCGGGCGGGCGGTGCAACGGCCGACATCAGCTGAGTGAATGGATCTACCTAGACGACGCTGAAACTGCCGGTTGACGTTTGCTCTCGAGGCATGTTCCCAGATTCGGCGCTTTAATAACCGGTATTCCGGATGAGCCATGTTGTTACAAGTGAATTTGAGATCAACGGGAAAGGATAAAAGGGCTTGATTCTCCTCCTCCAAGTGCTTGTCTATCCCCAGACTCCAGACTCAGCAAGCCAATACACACAAACAAACCACTACCACTCTTTCAAACCTCTTGAATTTCAACTTTAAATCGAGACAATTCTCTTCTCAACATTTGACAACATGAAGCCCGCAACTGTCGTCCTTGCCTTATTCGCCGGCGTCGGCCTCGCCCTGCCCAGCGACCTCTCCAGGCGCGCCGAGCTGGCCCTGCGCGACGACAAGCCGACGTGCTCAGGCTTCCTTGGAAAGTGCAGCACCAGAGCCGACTGCTGCGATCGCCGCGACTGCCACACCCTGGGCTGGTGCCTCCTCGTACGTTTGCTTTCAAGAGACAGACCAAGGCAAGATTTGCTAACGCGATACACAGGGAAAGTCCGGTTAATTTCTGAGGAACAACTACCACAAACCTCGTTTGGTGAGGAAAAAGGGATTTCTTTTGGCTGAGGCATTTTGTCTCGCAAACAATCACCGCGGATACCAGACGGAAACGGCGCATAGGAGAGGGAGTTGGGTTCATGACTACAGGCGATACGCACTATTTTTTATTCAGATACCTCAAACTATTACTTGATTTCGAAACAATCTTCATCCTTTAATTTTGATGTTCCTCTACATGTAGTCAATGGCCAGGTCTATACAAGGTGCACTCCACACACGCATTGAGTCTCAAATGTTAGCGTCGTCACTTGCAGGGTCCATGACATGCGTTTTCAGCTGAATGAGGCTGGTTATTTGCATCAAAGAGGATACTGCTTCTTCACGACTGTCTAGCTGTAAACAAGTTTTGCAAAGTGTATCGGCTTCGCGAAAAAAAAGCAGAAAGATGGAAGTATCTACACTCTACTGGTTCGCGTACTACTTGTACACGAATATGGAGTTGCTCTCTTCACCGTCAAAAGACATGACTTGTGATCCAAGTAGCAAAAGTCTCATGTAGTTGTGCCAAAGAATACAATCAGGACTGTGAAGAGGTAAATGGAATCTCAGCCTCAAGACCGTTTGCAGAGTGTACCCCCGGTGCTTCGAACAGTCTGCCGGGACATCAACAGCAACAGCCGCGAATTAGATCTCACGTCGGCATTCGTACATCGGCCTGTGTTACTGTACTTGAAGTGCCACTTCCAGAAGCTCCAAATCTCAACGCCAAGAACGGCATAAGAATTCCTGGTGAGATATGTCCCAGGTTGCAAGTGCCGGCAGCCAACACCAACTGCTTTCGCTGAGTGCCGAGACGGAGAGAGAAGCAATCACATGCAAAGAACTTGAACTCAAAGGATCTGAAAGCACGCTCTAGGCCCGGGCCTTCATGACCGAGATCGGACTGTTGCCGTTGGATTGTGGAGAGCACGATAATGTCGCCGAATCGACTGGCATCAACGTCTAGACGTGTCCCGGAAAACACTTGCTCCAGACTTCAGACATGGAGGATGCTTTCACGGGACATGTCCGTCCCTATTACTACATGTAAACCATCAGACCAGCAAACAGGGTGTCACGCGACAAACAGAACCAAGCTTTCCACCGGCGATGCAAAATGTAATTACTGTGCCATCCCAGACAGTAACACTCCACTCGGCCCCGAATCTCTATTTTCATAAGACTTTGTGGAGCCGGGAACATGAAATCTGGATCCAGACTGTGGACCAAGGGGAGAGTTGGGAGCGAGATTCCCCACGAAGAATGCGAGCAAAGAAAGAGTACTGCATCATTTGAAACATGAGTTGGGAAGAGTTGAACGTCACATGGTTACTTTCTGACCTCAGATCGCAATCGAGGTTCATCATGATATTGTCATGTTGAAGAACTTGGCCCAAAGTCCGAGGGTACTTGATCTACAAGAGGATCTGTCCATCCTACAGTTCGTAAGTGTGAATACATGGAAGCGTAGAAGCATTGTTCGATGTACAAATAAGAAATCATAGATCTAGAACCATCAGTCCTTGAAACAAGACCTGCTCTAGACCCTGTAGCCTTGACTGTACATACTTTGTACAGCATGCAGTACGCCGGTCAAAGTCTGTCAACTTTCCAAAGTGACAAGAGAGGGTCCACGCGAGATCCGACTGCCCGCTCCTTGCTCCAGTCCGGGGTTTGAGTCCCGAGTGCTCCGGCCCCGGCTATCATACTGACATGTCAAAAGCCGCGGCTCAGCATAGACCCGAACCAAAGCCCACCATGAGAGAAGAGCCTGTGGGGAGAGAGAGAGAGAGACAGAAAAAGAGAAAGAGCAAGGAATGTGTTCCTGGTCCCGGCCGTAGCCATCAGGGTCCTGCACCCCGAAAGGTTGAATAAACATAAGGTAATAAGCGACGGGTCGAGTCCATGGAGCGTGATCCAGGCCCAAGGAGGTATGCGGTCCGCTGATCCACTAGGAGTTGATCAATACCCTTGATCCTCTTGAGTTGTGTATTGGTTCCCATGAAGCAACATGAGTCCTGATGGTGAGCTGATGCTGAGTCTTGCCCATGTCTCGAATGCTTCAGAATCTTCAGATTGGATGCACGTTACCAGATAGAAAATGTTGAACGCGCAGACATTTTCTCAGACAAGATAGGCTCGGTTTGGGTATGCCAGAATTCGATCGGAATCGATCCTCCATCTAGCCACAGACAGCGCTCGTGAGCATGATGAGACGTCGAACGATGGCCGCTCATGCATGGGCACGACAGGTCGGCCGACGTTTGACAAGCAGCTTGCTTCAGTAGCCTAAAATCAGCCTCTGCATTGGGTTAATGGTTCTGAAGGTGAGCGAGAATGTCAAACCATGGCATGAATGACTTCAATCCTCTCATGACGGGTGTCTGCTGCTGTGCGGCAAGATGCCGCCGAGGCTCGCTATCAAGTCTCTGCCCAGTAGTCGCACAATAGGAACAAGACGAATTCCCATGAACTCTGCTATCGGATTGTATCGATTGTTAGTCGGTCGCCTCGTTGTATTGGCCTCGAAATGGAGTTGTGTAAAATGCCATGTCCAGAAATAACGACCAACCCGCGGAGAACAGGACAGCCGCGCCGCTCCCTGGTATAGACCATTTGCTGAGATTATCAGACTACTGAGATCGCTGAGACGACTCCCTTTTCGCCCGGCTATCGCGGTACAGCATCTCCCATGGCTACCGGTTGGAAGCTGACAAGACTCGGTCGTTCGGCAGGGCGCTTCAGGGGAAATGTTCAATCTGGGCAGGCCATTTCCCCAGTCCAGTCAGGGGCAAGGAGGCGCCGCGCGTTTGTTAAAAGTATCCGGATTGCCCAATTGTACGAAGTAGGGCGACTTGGGAGACACTTCAAGGGAGGAAAGACGGCCGATCCGGGGGGGGGGCCAACGGTCAGCCATCTCTTTCTCCGGTGGACTCCTATCCAGTTACGTAGCAGAATCACTGACTGCAGGGCACACGTAAATCGGTAGAAAGGAAAGCCGATCCGAGCTGTCAAGGGGAAAAGGCTGGCAGAGGGGGTAAAGTGAGGGAGTCAGTCGCCCGGGGCACCAAGACAAACCCCCAACCAGAGAGAGCCGCCCTTGAACTCGATCATCTAAATTGGCTTCCGGAAACAATGCGGCTGACGAGGTGTCTGAGGGAGAGTCGAGTTCAAGAGGGCACAGCGAGTTAGCCGCAACAAAGACCCCCCATCTTAGTGCCGAACAGTGTCCTGTTGTCTCTTGTTTTTGCTTTTTCCTCTCGTCTTTCCTCCCCCCCATCAACGGTCCGAGCCGACACTCACTCACTCACACACACACACGAGGACTCAGAGTGAGGAAACGCACATGTGATGGTGAGTACGTCTTGAAAGGGAGGGAGCGGGCAACTAGAACTGAAGCAGGCTCCAGGGCGAAACTAGCTGGCCTTGGCCGAGCACACATCCAAGGGCGACGGCGCGCATTGTCCTCAGTCTCCGTCGTTGCCAGAGAGTACTGTAGGTCGTGAGGGCGGAACAAGGCCTTGTTTCTTTGCGCAGGGGCCCGGAGACGCTCAGCTCGGCAACCCTTTCCCCCAAGGGCGGACAGTGAGGCAGAGGAAGAACTGGAGGGAAGATGACGCCAAAGGGATGGATGGACACGGGGGACATTGGCCAAGCGTTTGACTCTCTCTCTCTCTCTCTGTCTGTCTGGGACCACCATCTAAGGAGGAGTTCAAAAGTTGTATATAAGACCAGGACCGTTCCGTCAAATCCAGGTTCTTGCTTCATCACTCTCATCTCAACTCTTCAGCTCTCAAGCCAATCCTCCAACTCACACTCCTTTTTCACAAAAGACCAACTACAACACTCTCCCTTTTTCACAACAAACCAAACCCACCAAGCCACCTTTTTTCAAGATGAAGTTCTTCACTGCCGCCACCGCCGTCCTGGCCTCCTCCGTCATGGCCGCGCCCACTCCCGAGGCCGCCAAGGAGCACTCCGCCGAGAAGCGCGGCGATTTCTACGGCGGATACCCCGGCATCGGCTACGGCAACAACTACGGCAACAACTACGGCTACGGCAACGGCTACGGCTACGGCAACCGCCTCGGATACGGCGGTGGCTACCCCGGCTACGGCGGCGGATACGGCAGCGGCTACGGCTACCCCGGCGGCAACAGCTGGCGCAACGGCTTCGGCTTCTTCAAGAACAGCGGATACTCAGCCTCCTCCTCCAGCTCCTCGTACCGCTCCGGCGGTGCTTTCGGCGGCGGCTACAGCCCCGTCTACCGCCGCGAGGAGGCTGCCAAGGCCGCCAAGTCTGGTGAGCAGTTCGGCATCAACCACGGCTTCGGAGGAGGATACGGCGGATACCCCAGCTACGGCGGCGGCTATGGCGGCAGCTACCCCGGCTTCGGTGGCGGATATGGAGGATACGGCAACGGCTTCGGCAGCGGATACGGCTACCCCAGCTACGGCGGTGGCTACGGCGCCGGCTACCCCAGCTACGGCGGCGGATACGGTGGCTACGGCAGCCCCTTCCGTGGCTACTAAGCTGGCCACGTCTGCATTCTCACGGCTCTTTGCATCGTGGGACACGAGCTCGGCCCTTCTCGAGAGCTCACACAACCATTCAGACCCAAGGCCCCTTGATTGGCGGCTGAGGGCTGTGATATATTCGCCCATGACTTACATGTAATGACACTGTCTATAATTGTCCAACCTCAGATAGTTCACTGCTGAATAAAATGCTTTCGGCAACTTCTTTGACTCTTAACCTCTGTGAATGTGAACGTGAATGTGAAGGCGAGTTGAGCGTTCAGGGGCTCTTCGGACACCGAGAGTCAAATACAGACGGCTTCTCAAATCGCGCCTCTGGCCTATTATCCCTGCCCAGAACAACCAACGTCTCGGCCGCATCATCAAACTCTGGCCAGCCCAGCTTCTTGAGCCCCTGTTGCGGATCATCGCAAAAGGTGTACCAGGCGCGCTGCATGACTCTGGTGAGCGCCCGCTGCTCGGACGACGCTGCGAGGCCAGTAACGTCGGCCGACGCGCCGAAGATCATGTTGAGCTCGACACCGTGGTAGGCGCCGCTCGTAGGATACAGACGCGTGTTGTTCCAGTCGGCGAGATAGCGATACGCCCATGCCGCAACGCCGTGAGCGCGACGGGAGCGGACCTGGGAGGTCACTGGACAGGTGAACGAGTCCAGGTCGAAGCTGGCAATCTCCTCAGTACTCGGCACGACACCTGCAGCGTACGCAGGTATAACGTAGTATCCGGCCTCATTATCGTTGTTGCCAAACAGCACAGGGACTTGGGCAAAGCAGCCTCTCCGTGTAAGGTCCGTATAGTTGTCAAACACCACCTGACCGTCCGGTACGGGGTAGAATGCTGGCAAACTTCGGATACGGCTTGAAGTCTTGCTAGCCTTGACGGCCGCCTGTGCTCGCTCAATGTCTTTCCAATTCGCCCGTCTCATGCACGCCATGACATCGGGGACACCCTCGCAGCTCACATTCCGGACGACGGCGGCCCAGTTCCTTTCGACAACATCGCGGGTCTGGGTAGGAAAGCTAAAGACGCTGCCAGACTGCGCAATGATACCGTGAACAATGGGGTCGTCCCTGTACGCATAAGAGTAATAGTCGACGGCGACAGCACCCGCAGACTGGCCCGAAATCGTGATTTTGCGCGCGTCGCCGCCGAAGCCGCCAATATTGTCACGAATCCATTCGATGGCAACGCGCTGGTCCCGCAGACCCAGGTTCTGTGCCTGGCCGGGCGCCCCGGGGAAGCCAAAGATGTTGATACGATAGTTGACCGTGACAACAATGATATCTTGGGCGGCGGCGAAGTACTTGCCCGTGTAAAAGTGACTATTTGTGTTTCCAGAAGCGAAGCCTGGGACCAAATGTAAGCAAACCCACAGTAAGGCCGATATGAGATGATAACTCACGCCCTCCATAGAAGAACACAAAGACGGGCTTGGCCGACTTGAACGAAGAAGACGTAACCTGAGACCAAATGTTGAGCGTCAGGCAATCTTCGCTCTGCGGGTTACCATTGGCCGCGGCGAATTGCGCCATGATCTTGGGACCCTGCGGCGTCAAGCCGGGATACTTGGTCGAAGGAGGCACCGCGGTCAGAGGACAGTCAAAGCCGAACCGCGACGCATCGAGACGGCCCTTGGAATTATGCTCGAGTCTCTGAGGCGCGGCAAACCGCAAATCGCCCACTGGAGGCTTGGCATAAGGTATGCCCAGATACTCGACGACGCATGGTGAGTTGTCCGCAATATGCCCACGCACAGCACCTTGATCTGTCTGAACCTCGATGAACCGAGAAGCGTCGCAAGAACGGAGGTCCGACGGCAAAGATGAAGGGGAGCGATTGGCGAATACTAGCCGTGCTGCGACAAAGGTCAAAGCCAGCTTCATCATGACACCCATCTTGCTGCGAAAGCGGTTATTTGCAAAGTAACTCTGCGTGCCTTCAAAGGGACAAGGTCCAAAACATACAAGAGCCAGTTGTGCGTCTTTGCTAATAAGCCTGCATGCCAATGCCGCAAATGGCAACGGGCGTTAAACAGATACTGGATCAGTGAAAGTTTTTTTTTAGTGCATGCCGAATGTTACCAGTCGTTTCGAGATGTCGATTTAAGAGCAGCTTATAGGAAAATGGAAAAGTAACGGGAGCATGTCGGCGATTTATAAGTTTGGTGGTATTCGTAGAGTTATCCAAGTAGATATCGTAACGCAGCATGTATGAGGGTCAATAATAGAATTGGGCGTAATAGCCATAAAATTCGACGTCTTTGCGATTGAACCATTCCACGCAATTTGAGCTCATCTCATTGTTAGGACCATCGAGGACAACTGACGTTGATGTCCAATGAACGCGGCTCGTCGAAATGTCGCGATCCGATCACCTCAAAGTGCGGAAAAGAACAATTTCGAAAACGGCCAGGCCTCCGAGGTCACCCGAAGTCCGAGTGATGGGCCACGTGTACGCAAAAGTCCTACCATCAACGGCCTTTCCTCTCCATATATCCTTCTCTTGACGATTCTCGGTGTGCCAGATCCTCGTCGAATACCGACGTCCTCGGGGCTGTAGCTGCCCCAGGGCCAGGCAACTCGAATGCGATGTTTTTGTTACTTCAACTCGAATGCGTTGTTTCCGTTACTTGGAACCGCAGGCTGTTGCACCAAGCGCACACTACCAGGAGCCTCAGATCCTGGGACCTGAGTGGAAATCTCCGGACCACCAGGGGGCTGCGTCGATAGAGGCGAGACTGGAACAGGGCTCGACAGGACGCTCGGGTTGAAAGACTTGATCTGATTCCCAGGCGTCATCGGCATTGGCGGTACCCAGAGGTTCGTCGGGAACGCCTGGGCATTGGCGAATGCGCGAGCCTGGCGAGCGCGTCTGCGTCTACGAGCGAGCCAGAGGGCGAAAACGGTAGCTATGCCCAGGCCAATCGCCCATGCCGCCACGTATACGCTTATTCCGACGATAAGAGAGACGACTCCAGCTCTTGAACCATGTTCCCACGCCTGTGAGCCAGAACGATTGGGGACAGTTACGGTGCCATCATCGTCAATTTGAATAGCAGGAGCTGCAGAGGTGAAGCGTTTCGACCAATCGTGTAGGGAATCGTCGTGCTTATTGGAGGCGACAACGCTGCTTGAAGGCGATATCACGCTAGAACACGGCATGGCGATTGTTTCCAAGAACTCTAAATGCCAGGTCAGTACTTAGGCGCTGAATGTGGTGATGAAACATGACTCTCGCGACGGCTTACCTTGAGAAGCATCCGTGCTGCATCTTTCCTCAATGCAACTTTCAATGCTGTTCTTGACGGACTTGCGCTCCGCCTGTGAACAGTGACATTTCGTGTTGGCAGGCGTGCAGCCTATCTCGCGCAACACCGCTTCGAAGCAATCGTGGTAGCATATTTCCGTCGATCGCTCGTTAATGACATCGTCTTGTCGCGCCTGGATTCTTCGGGATTCAGAGGATAGAGACATGGTGGCAGACATCAAGACTTGAGAATGAGTGAATAGCGACGCAGTTTCACGACGTCGAGGTTGCGGTGACTGTGTTGTGAAGCCAGCAATAAGGAGTGAGGAGAGAGAGAGAGATTGGGTTGTGGAGTCCAGAAAAGTGAGACTCATTCGACTTCACGGTTTCCGCCAATCTCGTCATCTTTGCTGGTGGGTACTGTAGATACTCGCATGATCCATCATGGAGAATCTCTCCAGCCTCTCATTTGCGCGTCGCAAAGGATGAATACGAATGTAATAACAAGCCCAACCTTTTGCATGGAGGCTTGGCTGCTCGCCCATCCTGCATCTAGTCTGCTTTTGACAATCAGACTAGAAAGACTCCACTTCAGGCAGACTTTGGCTGTCAACATTCATCCGTACAAAGAGGTAGAAGTTGATGCGTATTCGTAGAGACTCGAGTGAAATGGACAAGTTGAAATGGGGTCTGCAGGGACGAGTGGTCAGGAATAGTATGCCCATTGAGCCGTGTCGCCTTCAAGGCCTCGACGAGCCGCTCCTACGCGTCGACATCGTACTGCCTGTCTCAGTGACATGTATATAGCAACCATAAAGTACTGCCGGGAGCGAAAGCTATAGGAGAATCAGCGCTGACAAGGACCATCGCTTTCGTTCGGGTGTGAATGTTCACCCTCTTCGTCGCAAGCGTAGCTCGATTCAGTTGACGAATAGCTCATGACGGCTGATTCCTCTTGCATCTTGACTGAACTAAAAATCCAGAGTCAATAAACGTCAGTGAGGTAATTCAAGTCTTGGTATGTGTGTCGTCGGGAGAGAAGTCTGCGGCAGCGAAGTCGAGGTCATCACAAGAGTCGGCAGAGTCAACCGGCCTTCGAGGTTCAAAATAGACAACCACCGTCACGGTCGGCACTTTCCTCTGCCGTGACGCGCCACAGCCCCGGCGCCCGTCCCGTCTGCAGAAGCCCCCACCACTGTATGGAGCGCAGTGCAGCCACCATCGGCTGGATATTTCACTGATTGGCTCGCCAGATCAAGTACTTAAGGTAGGTTAGAAGTTAGCTTTAAGACCCCCTATCTATAGTAGCATAGTAGTGCACTTCGCAAACGGTATAAATATAGGAAAAAAAATTCCCTATATTCTAAAATATAAGGTAAATACTATATAACGAAGTATTAAATTATAGCTTTCGATATATAGTAAATAGTAATTAACCTATTCTTAAGAAATAAGGAGAAAAGAGGGTATCTAGCTACTTTTAGCTTTACTTTTATCTTATATATATAAGCTAAAGCTATTAACCTAAAATACTATAAGAAGGTAGTAGCTATTATTCTAGATACCTTTATATAAAGCTATTTAGCCTTAGCTTTATTAGCAATATATAGTAAAAAGAAAAAGGAAAGAAAGAAAGGAAAGTTAATAATATATATAATTAATCTAGATTAATTAGGTTATATTAAAATCCTTTATTATCGGCTAAGTTAATCGGCTTATCTATAGACGCTTTAGGTTCTATAAAGAGTATAATCGGCCGGTCTCGAGATAACCCTTCCTCTTTTAAAGCTTAAAGACCGCCTTATATATTAGCGCTAAAGATAAGATCTTTATTTATATAGCTTATACCGCGATCTAGCTATTTATAATTACTATAATAACTACTAAAATAGCCTAGAAGGTATATATAGAAAGGGAAGGGACTTATATATATATCTATATCTAATAGTATCTTAGATTAATAAGATATATATAAATACGGACTTAAAATACCTTTACTTTAGATAAAAAAGGTATTTATATATAAATCCCTTATATTTATTACCTACTTTAAGGGTATATAATTATATAAAAATATAACCTATTTACCTAAAAGGCTTAAAATAGCGCGCTAAAGCTTATTCTTTATATACGGCCGGAGCTAAAGCTATTAGATATCTACCTCTAGAAGATAAGAATATTATATAGCTTCCTATATATTAAGATCCTATAAAGATACCTATAAATAGTTAATAATATTATATAAGATAATATAGGATAGAGTGTGACGGCTGGATATATTCCCAAGGGATAAACCAGGCGAGGGTTTATGTTGGCAGATGGAATAGGGCGTAGCCTGAGCAAT
>APKU01000264.1:0-28530 GCA_000472125.2 Hirsutella thompsonii MTCC6686 | reverse complement strand
ATATATTAATTAGATTATAATATTAAACTATATTATAATAATAAATATACTATATATAAGGTATATAATAGATATTTTTAAGGCGGCCTATTTATATAATAAGTTAATATTAACCTTATTATAAAGATAAGATATACTTATTATATTAATAATTTTAATATCTTAAGGCGGGCTAAGGGTATAATATATAATAAAGTAAGACCGGTAATATTATTTTTATAATTATTAATTATACTATAAGCTATTAATTTAAATAGGTATATATTAAATATAATATATTATAATAATTATAAGTTTATAATTAAAACATACCTCTAAGTTTTTTATACTTCTATAGCTAACGATATATATAGCGATTAGCTAGCCCCTTATAGAGCGTAGGACTAACAGATACTTTCGTTACCCTACTGCAGCAGGACTAAGTATCCTTTCCTACCGAACTACCTACGAGGTTGGTCAGATAAGGAGCATCACTTACTCCTAATACCAGCTGCCTGTTGACGATTGCTCGTCGCAATGCTTCGCCCAGCCCAGCGCCCCGCTCAGAAGCTTGCCGCTGCAGCCTCAGGTTGTTCAACAGAGGTACGCATAGCTACAAAGGCCGGTTTCCCGAGGACGGACTTTTACAGCTCCTGTCGCACTTGCATTAAATGGGCGACTTCATCACTGATGCCATTTACAGGCAGCTGTGTACGGGAGGTGCATCGTGGCCGACTACAACGCCGTGGAAAGGGACAAATGTGCCCGCGAATTCATGAAGTTCAAAACATGCTGTCTTGTAGGTGCATCGTGTCATACTGCGGCGTTGCTCCCCGCTTCAGTCCATTACAACATCGCTCACCAGAAACATGCGTAGAAGGCCATTACGAAGAAATAGACAACACATTCTTTTCTTTCACGCCACACCCAGGCACAGCGTACATCTCTCTATTTGTACACAACGATCAGAACGCGTGTCCATCTGCACTTCCCGACACGATCCTTGAGCGCTCTCCCAAATATGCCTCTACTGTCTTCTATCTGCTCAACCTGACGCCCAGTGGCCGTAGGGATGGCTTTATAGTCGTAGCAACCTCAACAAAAATGTTGCCTGCTGAATCTCCTGTTCCTCCTCGACAATGACGCCGCCGTTATAGCCAACCTGTATCTCCTCTAAAGGTCTGCGCAGTGCCTTTTCAAAAGTACTTCCATGCGACGACAAGACAGTAGCCAGACCAACATCTCCAGGATCAGACAAGACACGATACGTCATTCTGATGTCGTCTGTAGCTTGCAGTCCAGCCTTCTTGCGAAGTCGTTGTACTCTGTTGATTACTTCCCTAGCGAGGCCTTCCTGGGCGAGCTCGGGGTAGATTTTGGCGTCAAGGATGATTAACACCTCGTTGTCCGAGTTGATTTCGAGGTTCTTAGAAGCCGCATCTTCTCGTAATCCTCGTCGAATGACAAGGTCACCCTCCTCTAATCGAATGCCGTCGACCCAAACCTCCTTGTCCCTCAGATAGCCTTGTACCTGCTCGTTGCTGAGGCCTGGGAGGGCTTTCTTGACGCGAGCCATGTCCTTTCTCAACTTCCTTCCCAAGACTGGCCAATCGGCGGTCACACTGAGCTGGACATTGTAATTGGCCTCATCTCCAGAAAGTATGAGATCCCGCAGGTTTAATTCCTCGATGATGTAGCTTTGGAGTGATCGAATATCGTCCAGGTACTGTTGTTCATGATGTATGACAACAAGGCTCTTGAGCGGGGTTTTGAGGCCAATAGCTCTCCGCTCCCTTGACACCCTGGCCAGTTCAATCACTCGCTGCATTCTCGCGACTCTGCGTTCAACCTCGTCGTCGAACAGTTCCTCTCGTACTTCTGGGAACGGCAGGAAATGAACGCTTCGAGCATCCGCCCCTTGAAGCTCTTTCGGAATGTGAGCAAGAAGCCTTAGATAGATGCTGTCCGTTATAAAGGGCGTGAAGGGAGCCAAGCCGCGGCAGAGGGTGTACAAGACCTCGAAAAGCGCATTGAGCGCAGCATGGGTATCCTCCGCGCCGTTCTCACCTTTGAGTCTTCGACGGTTGAACCTGATGTACCAGTTGGTGGTGTTGTCAATAAGCTCAAGAAGGCGAGGTACAACAGTATAAAGCCGGTAGCCTATTGTGAGTTAGAGCAGTGCATAACGAGCAGGCAGAGCTGAGGCTACTCGACGTACCTCTCATCTCTTCGTTGACAAATCGAAGGAGACTTTGGCAACTAGCCAGGATCCAGCGGTCCATGACGTTCGAATTGGCAGACTCCTTGTCAGGTCTCCAAACATAGTCGACGCCTGCGATTTTCTTCAGCAGTGCCGTTTGGCCCTCGAAGAATTTGTAGCTGTTCCAGAGCGGCAGCAAGACTTTCTGCACAACTTCCTTTACTCCGGATTCCTTGAATCGTAGTGGTTCCGCCCTTACGACAGGGGAATTGATGAGATACAGACGAAGAGCGTCGGAGCCGTATTTGTTCATCACAAGGGAAGGATCCGGGTAGTTCTTAAGCCTCTTTGACATCTTCTTTCCATCCTCGGCAAGTACGATGCCGTTGACGACACAGTTCTTGAATGGCGAGCAGCCAAAGAGGTGTGTTCCAAGCACAAGCAGGGTGTAGAACCATCCTCGGGTCTGATCGAGACCCTCGGCAATGAAGTCTCCAGGGAATGACTGCTGAAACGTGTCTACGTTTTCGAAGGGATAGTGCTGACTGGCATACGGCATGCTGCCCGACTCGAACCAGCAGTCGAAGACTTCATCGATCCGCCGGAGATTGCCCTTGCCCATCTTGCTAGGTATTTTGATGTGGTCGATCTTGTCCCGATGTAGGTCTGCGAGGTCTCCTTCATAGCCGCTCAGTTCCCGCAGTTCAGCCACGCTTCCGACGCAGATGCGCTCCTCCAGATCCTCACTGACCCAGAGGGGAATGGGGGTCCCCCAATAGCGGTTTCTGCCCACGTTCCAGTCACGAGCGTTGGCAATCCAGCTGGCAAACCGGCGCTCCTTGACAAAGGATGGGACCCAGTGGGAGCCTTCAATGTTCTTCAACATATCTGGAATGATCTCGGGGATGCGAATAAACCAGGAAGGAACGGCCCGGTATATCAAAGGTGTATCAGATCGCGGACACATGGGGTACGAGTGTCTTAGCTGCGAGTCGACGACCAATCGGTCCGTATTTTTCAGATGCTTGATGATATGCTTGTCGGCTTCCTTGACGTGCAAGCCGGCGAACTCGGGGACCCGTGATGTGAAGTGGCCCGTGTCGTTCACAGGATCTGGTGGGGGCCTCTTCTCTGAGATGATGCCGGCTTTCATAGCAACATTGTAGTCATCTTCACCAAAAGCCGGAGCTTGGTGAACGATGCCCGTGCCGCTGTCGTCCGTCACGTACGAGGCATTTAATACTCGGAAGCCTACATCTTTGAACTCTTCATAGAAGTAGTCGAAAAGTGGCTTGTAACACCAGCCGAGCATGTCTCTACCCCGCACTTTGCCTACGATGGTGAATTTAGCCTTCTTCGGATCCTTGTAAAGAGTCCCAAGTAGCTTCTCAAGCAGGACGTAGGTTTTTCCAGTCTTCTCGTCGAGAATCTTGGCGTACTCGTAATCGGGGTTGACGGCTAGGCCAGTGTGTGATGGCAGGGTCCAGGGCGTCGTCGTCCAGGCGAGCAAATTTGTATTTGGATCGTCTAGGAGAGGAAAAGAGACAACTACTGCGGGGTCGGTAACATCCTGGTAGTTCTGGTTGGCTTCGAAATTGCTCAGTGCAGTCGTCAGGACGGTCGAGTACGGCATGACCCGATAGCCTTGATAGACCTGTTGCTTGTCGAAGAGCTGCTTGAACACCCACCATAGAGTCTCCATGAACTTGGGGTCCATGGTCTTGAAGGTGTGCAAGTTAGCGTCATAGCAAAAATATGGTTCGGGGTCGCCAGAGTACGGAAAGGACGTTGTGGTTATCCCTTTTTCTTTTCAGATGACTTACCTTATAGTCATTGTCGAAGTCTATCCAGCGCCCAAGACGCTCAACGGTCGATCGCCATTCACTGGAGTACCGCATCACAATCGAACGGCACTCTTCATTGTACTTCTGAATGCCGAACTTGGTTACTGCAGCCTTGCCTGAGATGCCGAATTTCTTGTCAATTTCATGTTCAATGGGCAAGCCATGCGTGTCCCAGCCGAAGCGGCGCTCAACGTGATAGCCCTTCATGGACCAGTAGCGAGGAATAATGTCCTTGATGGTGGATGCGAGCAGATGCCCGTAGTGAGGGAGCCCAGTCGCGAAGGGTGGGCCATCGTAGAAGGTGTATCGAGGCCGACCAGCCGAGAGCTCAAGCTGCAGAACAAAGTCAGCGATGGCAGATTGCAAATGCAGCACGATACGATTTGATTTTGGCCTACCTGGCGCTGGAATGCGTCGATGTCGCGCCATCTCTCGATGGTTGCCTCTTCTTCCTTTGGGAAGTCGATGGACATGATTGCGCACACAAGAGATGCCGATAGGTAGTCTTACTCCGCAGCCCTTTCGGTCTCGAAGCGACAGAGGACGGGCCGAAGCTGAAATTGCAGACTATTTCACAAAGAGAGGCTATCGTCGCGCAGGACTACTTGCTCTACCAGTGTGTGACTCTTCGCGACACCACCGAGATGAGTCAAAATGGCCGTCACACAAACGGGTCTGAGTGTGTTGAAGTCCGAATTTGCTTTCCACTCCCGGATACAGGTACCTAGCAGGGGTCTAGAAATTCCGGATTTTAGTGGGAAACCCGGTCCGTTAAGGGGTATAGTCGACTAGTCGGGTCCCCCCGTTAGGTAGGTAGGTAGCTACCTACTATCGCGCGCCAGGGGGGTTTATAGATATAGGTCGTAGCATGGTTTTTAGCCTCTAGTATAGTTATTAAGATAGGTTAGCCGGCCTATAAGCGTTACTAGGGGGTTAGAGCCCCTTAGGAAAGTAATATTATACTATATAGAAAATAGTACTAAAGCGGAGGTACTTATCCCCTCTAGTACCCTCTTTAAGGTTAAAAGATATTAAAGGGTTAATAGCTATTAACCCCTCTAGAAGCTATTGCCTATACTAATAGCCTATTACCTGCCCGAGACGCTATTATCCGAAGGCCCCTAGGCTCTTTCCTTTATAATACTCTTACCCTTATATATATAAATTTCTTAACTTCTACTATCGTAGCCGCTTTAGCTAAGTAGTTATACTACCTTATAATTGCCTTATAATTATCGTAATATCCTATATTTAACTTAATATAATATAATATATTTTTTAACCTTCATGCCTTTTATGCCTTTCGTGCCTCGTACCTTTCGTACCTTATGCCTTTTATGCCCCCCCGGCCCCCCCCCTTTCCGTGCCTTTTAGCTATTATACCTACGAGTGCGGTAGCGTATTTTTTGCCCTCTATTATTAATATAATATTAGAGCTAATATAATCTCGGGACGGTCTCGAGACGGTCTTAGGGCCCTAGGACTATACTAGGGTTATTATAGTCTTAACCCTCTAAGACCGTATTTATATTACTATAGTCTTAACCCTCTAAGACTGTATTTATACTATTACGGTCTTAACCCTCTAAGACGGTCTCTTTTTAACCTTCTACTACGGCCCTAAGAGGCTATTGCAATAGGTATAATAAGATAAATTTACTACTATAAGACCCTTATTTACCCGGCAGCTTATTACGTTATAATAGACTGCTACGACCTCTATCTATAACCCCCCCTAGCGCGCGATAGTAGGTAGACTAATTAATACTATTAGTACTTTATATTTAGGTATTACTAAAGTAGATAGAGTATATAGCTAGTAGGTTTTCTTAAATAAGTATTTAAGTTAAAGTAGTAATTACTATTTATCCCTATTTAAACTTAAGCTATTTAAAGTAAATTAAATACTTATATTATTAATAGAGTCTTATATATTTTCTCCGCTTAGCTTTATATAATATCTTTAAGTAAATATATATAGTTTAAATAGATAGTATTATCTTAGAGATCTATAAAGGTATTTAAAATATCTATCCTAATTATAAAGGAGATTAAGAAAGTTTTAAGGAAAACCTTATATTTTATTTTCTTACTTTAATATTTCCTTTAATATAATTATATCTTAATAATATATTATCCCTTAAAGTAGGTCCTAAGGGTTCTTAGTTAATTATCCTATTAATAATATTTATATTAATATATTACTAATATAAAATAGCTTAACTATCTTATCTTTTTATTAATTAATATATTAAGATATATTACTATAAGTGGCCGCTAGCGCCGACTAGTAGAGCTATTAGCTACTAGTAGGCGAGCTACTTATGCCCGGTAGGGAAAGTATAAGCTATAGTTAGTTAGCGGATCGCTAGGGTATATTAACCCTACTAGCGAGGCTACCTAAATAGCAGAATTAAGCTCCTTTTATATTACTTCTTAGATAGTATATTAAGGGCTTATTATATATATAGCTTTTATTTTTATTAATTAATAAGTTTTATATCCCTTTAAGCTTTTTATTTTAATTATTATTATATTATTAATAATTTATTATTATTATTATTATAATATAACTTTTATATTAGCCTTTAATATTAAAGAGGAAAATAAAAAGAAGAAGCTTATAATATTAATATTTTAAGTATTTAAGAAATAAATTAAAGAAAATACTTATTTAAGCTATAAAGCGCGCTTTTATTAAAGCTAGCTATAAACGCTTAATTTTATATTAAAAGTATCTTAACTTAATTTTATTAATAAAATTTAATAATAAAATTTAATAACTATTAAAATTAATAATATAAATAACTTTATTTTTTCTTTTTCTTCTATTTTCTTTATATTTATTAGAGTTTTACTAACTATATCTACTTAAGCCTATTACTATTATTATAATATTAATAAAATATATTTTATAATAAGGCTATATTATATTTTTTATTAAAAAACCTTTATAAATAAGACTAATATTAAAGATAATATTATATAAATATTATAGCTTTAATAATATCTTTAAGATATTAATTATAATATAAAAGTCTTTAGCTTAAAAGGCTAATAATACCCTTATTTATAAGAATATATTAATAATATCTTTAAAGTAAGAGAACTATTATATAAAGGCTAAGCTTATTACTTTAATAGGGAAGAAAACCTAAAGCCTAGTAGTAAGTATTTATCTAGTATTATAATAGGTACCCTATTATAGGAGGGGATAGCTTTATTTTTCTTAGCTTATTAATATATAGAGAGGTATATATTAATATAATTAGATAGTCTTCTTATAAGAAGGCTATTAATTATACTTTTTAAGCGCGTAAAGATAACTCTTATAATAATAATATTATAATAGCTTAATTATAAAAAAGGGGAAAAATATATTAAATATTAAATTAAGATTAATTTAAATATGTAAGTAATTAAAGAAAAAATAAATAAAAGGAAGAATTTTTATTTATTTAATTAGATACTTTTTAATATTTAATTGCCTTTTATCTATAATATATTATTATATTTATTTTTTCTTTTCTTTAGATAATATAATATTATATAATATTATCCTCTTACTTTAAATTACTTTTTATTTTTTTTTCTTTCTTTCCTTTAGGAAAGGCCCGGTAAACCCGCTAAAAAGCTCTTTAATAGTAATAATATAAAGTAATCCTCCTAAAGGAAAATAACTATTAAGCTTATAATAGGTATTAGTACTTAAATAGAGGGCCTTTCTTAATATTATATCCTTTATTTATCCTTTTTATTAAGATATCTTTTTATTCTTTCTACTTAAATAGTTATAGCTTTTTCTTTTATAACTATTACTATAAGATATTTTATTATAATCTTATAGATCTAATCTTATATTATAATACCTATTAACTTAAATAGGTAAAAAAAATAAAAGTATTAATAAAGGTAAGCTAAAATATAATTATTAAAACTATAAGGTATTTTAATAAGCTATTTCTAATACTTATAGTTCTAGCTATAACCTTTAATTCCTTATTAATTATTTAATTATAATAAGTCTCTTTTATATTTAAATAATTCTTATATTATATAATCTCGCTTTAAATATAATAAGGAAATTTAATAATATTCTTAAATTATATTATTAATTTATTAAATTATCTAGTTATATTATTAATTCTTCTTTTTTTTTATTACTTTTTAAAGTCTTTAGCTTTTAATTAAATATTTTTTAACCTTATCTTAAGGTTTTAGATTTTATAATTTATAAAAAAAAAGTATCTTAAGTATTTAATTTAAACCTATTATCTTATTTAATTATTAAGGGGTTTTAGAAGGTAATATAAAATTAATATCTTTATAATTAAATAGTTTTTTTTATTTAGGTATACTTAAAGTCTTTAGTTCCTTAAGAAGTCTTACTTAAAGTTTTTTTAATATAAATAAAGCTTAAAGAGCTATCTATTTAGGTATCTATTTTAAAAAGATATTCTTTAAAGTATTATTAATAGCTATATTTAAGGATAATAATATAAATAATAATAATATTAAATCTTTTTTAAAAGGTAAAAAGCTTAATATTAATAAAATTAATAAAGCTAATTTAGCTATAGCTTATTTAATATCTTATTTATCCGGCTTAAGCTTAAAGGGTATATAGATTTAAGGTTTTTTTTAAAATAAAAGTCTTTATATATAAAAACTAATATAAAGTATTAATAAGGATTAAAGAGAACCCTTTTAAACTTATATAATAGGCTTTAAGATCTAAAGAATTTAAATAATCTATTTAAAGCTTATTCTTTATAGTTTAAATATTATTAGATAAAAATAATTAATATTTCTTTAGGTTATTATTAAATAACTTAATATTATAATAATAGCCTAGCTTATTAGCTATTATTCTTATTAAAAATTCTAAAACTCTTTATAATATTTAATTATATAAATTATATATTATTACCTTTTTTATTAAATAAAGAAAATATTAATCCTTAAATTTATAATCCTTTAAGGGTTCTTTAAAGATTACCTTTAAAGATAATTAATTTAAATTACTTATATTAAATTACTTAATATTTATTAAGCTAAATATATATATCCTTATAAGTAAATCTAATATATCCTTTTATTTAATATTAAATAATTATTAATATTAAATATTTATATTCCTAACCTTTCCTTTATTATATATAAGGTTAATAAATATAAAATATATTATAAAGATAACTTTAAATATATATTAATTAGGATTAATATTTTCTAAATAATTAGATTTTATTTTTATTATTATTTATTAAAGTATTTATAATTAAAAAGATTCTTTTTTTTTAATCCTATAGATATCTAATCTAATAAGCTTTATTATTATTAATCTTTATAGATATATTAATAAGGCTAATAATAAATCTTATCTTAAATATAAGGTTATTAATATAAAAAAAAGGTATTATAAAATACTTTAATATATCTTTAAGAATAAAAGATTTTTTATAGGTATTTTAATCTTTTTTTAGCGCTATTATAATTTTCTTATTTTTATTAACTATTATTTATATAGCTAGTAATATTATATAGCTTTCCTTTAGGCCTTAAGTAATAATATCTAATATTTCTATTTTACCTTAATTAAATATCTATCTTTTATTTATAAGTATTTATAAGAATTCGAAAATATTTAATCCTCTTTAAATAAATATATCCTAAAAGGTTTTAGGGTTAATTAAAGGAACCTAGCTATAATACTTTATAAAGGTTTTTAAGCTTATTTTAATATTATTAAATATATAAATATATAACCTTACCTATTATTTATATAGAAAGAATTAAATAGGCTAGTTCTTATAATTAGGTAGGTCTTTTAAATCTATTTCTACTTATAGTTCTATATATTTATTATATATATTTCTAGTTTTATTATCTTTCTTTTTAATAGCTCTTATAATTAATAGGAATAACTTCTTTTTAGTTTTAAAGGTTATAAAATAATCGATATTATATAAGGCGATTTTAACCTTCTTTTTTAGCTTTTTTATTTTATAAGCTTATAAAAGCCCTTTTAATATTATTTTAATTATAGGTTTTAAGAAAAATCGGTTTATATTTATAATATTAAAAGTAAAGAGGTTTAGTTTTTAAAAAGATTAAGCGGGATTTTCTTTATATTATATTAAATATAGGTTTAATATTAATTAATTAGTTTTTATATTAAGGGAGAATATAAAAGTCTATTATCCTTATAGGTTAGGCTTTACTTATTTTATAATATAAAGGAGTTAATAAAAGATAGAAGTAATTTATATTTATATTTACCGCTAAGGAACTATTTATAATATATTCTAGATATTTTATTATAAAGTTTACTTTTTATATAATTAAATATTTTATACCCTTTTAGGTTATATATTATATATTCTCTTTCTAAAGCTATTTATCTTTCTTTATATTCCTTTATTAAAGCGGTTTAATAATATAAAAGAAAAAATAAATTTCCTTAATACTTAGCGAGGTAAAGGAAATAAGAAATAAAAAGGAGAAAGCGCTATAATTAGATAGAGTCTAAAAGAGAGGATAAAAAAAAGGAAAAAAAGGAAGCTAATAAGAATACTACTTAAGGGCCTTAAAAGCTATAATTTATAGCGCGTTATAAGTATTTAATAATATAGCCTTATTTAATCCCTTATTTTTTAAATATAAATATATATTCTTTTATATATTTATTTAGCTATTTTTCTTCTTTTTCTTTTATTATTATTTAACTTCTTTTACTCCCTAATTATCTTATTTCCTTAAGCTATTCTACCTTTTTAGCTTTTTATTTCTATTAGCTATTATAGCTTAAGTTTAATAACTATAAGTAATTAGTTTATTTTTCTTTTTTATAAAGACTTCCTAAATATTAAGGTAATTATCGAAACCCTTATTAATACTAAAAAGATAAAGGCTTTTATTATTCTTTCTTAAAATAATTATACCTCTTTTAACCTATCTTTATTCTTATTTATTTTTATTCTTATAAATTTCTTATTTATTCCTTTTTATTATTTCTTTATTAATTAAATACTTTCTTTAAGATTTATATTTACTTAATTATTTATTAGCTTAATAAATATAATATTAATTATTATAGTTTTCCGATTTATATTAAAATTAAGTTTTACTAAGAGTTCTATAAAAAGGTATATTTAAATATTAAGATTAAAGCCTATTTATTAGGCTATAACCCTTTTAATATCTTTATTTATTAACGCTTAAACCTAGCGGATTATATAGCCTATTTAGGGTATTATTAAAGCTTTTATCCTTAAATTACTTATATCCCTTTAGAGTATACCTACCCTAAAAGCGATTTATTCGGCTATCTTAAGTATAATTATCCTAAATAAGCTAAAGCCCTTTTAATTATAGTATTTAATAAGATTAACCTTTATTTTTATTAAAGATATATTATTATTTTTTTATCGATAATAACTTCGGCTAAGAAATATATCTTTATTCCTTTCTATTAATATATATTATTAAATAGCGCTATAGGTAGCTTTTATATTAATTATATTTAGAATTTAAATTAAATATCTACCTATAAATAGTAATATTTCGTTAAATACTATCTAATAAAATAAGGGAATAATTTTTTAGTAAACCCTTTTCTTAGCTATAATAAAAAATTAAATAATATATATAAAATATATTTAGATAATAAGGATAAGTCGGGCTTAAGCTATAATAATTTAGCTATTAATCTTAAATTTATAGGGCCTTCGAATTATCCTAAGATCTTTAATAGGTAGGATTTTTATAATCCTTATTTTCTAAAGTAGTTTATTACTTTAATAATACTTAAATCTCTTTTAAAAAAGTAAAGGAAATAATAGGGTTATATCTAAACGACCGAAGGCTATAAGGTTTTAATAATATAGAATCCTTCTAATTATAATAAGCTAAGCGTTTTACTTTAAAGGCTTTTTATTTCTAGGAGTTTTAAGGGTTTTTCTTAAGTTATTTAATACTTATAGGTCTCTTTTTATAGTAATTATATCTTTTTAACTATTAATATTACTACTTAAAGTACTCTTTTAGCTACCTATTCCCTTTATATTCTTATCTATAATCCTTTTTAATTTCTAGCTTATTAGCCTAAAAAGGCCTTTTTTACCTCTATCTCTTTAGCTACCTTTAAAAGTAGGATAATAATAATAGTTTATCTAGTTCTTAAAATAAATAGCCTTAAGTACTATCTATTATTAATAACTATAATCTAAGCCTATTATAAGACCTTTTTAATCTCCTTTTTATTATATATTACTATATATTTCTATATTATAAATAATAATAATTACCCTAGCTATTAATATTAAGGCTTTAATATTTATATTTAAAAGGTATAATAATATAAGCTTTTAATAGGTTTAAGAGCTTCCGCTATATAGGAAATAGATCTCCTAAAAGAAAGAAAGGTCCTATAATATATTATACTTTATTATACTATATTTTCTATATTTATATAGAAATTTTTAAAGCTTTATAGGCCGGATATATTAGGTCGTCTAACTTAATCGATAAATTAGATATTTTAGCTTAATTAATTATCCTAATAGTTTATTTTAATAGATTTTTAGGGGGGGGGGCGTTATTTTATTAATATTATTCTTATTATTATAGCCCTTTACTCCTTAGACCGTAAAAGGGGCTAAAGGTTCCCTTTTCGGGCTTAAAGCTATACTTTAGACCTTAATATATTAATTAAGAATAGGTTATAGGGCGGGTATATAAAAGAGCTCTTATTAATACTATTATATAGATTAGCTAAATATAGCTAGCTAGCTATTACCTTAAAAAAGATATTAGGATATTTAGGCCTTTAATCTAAAATATCCTATTTAAAAGGTAGGCCTTTATTTAGCGTAATTAAGAGCTTTTTTTAATTATAGAAAGTATATTTATACCTTTAGATTAAAAGCCCTTTTATTTAAGGTTATAACTTATAGTTATAAGTAATAATATTTATCGTAAAATAGGCCTCTTAAGCTAGAAGGTCGGTTAAAAAGGAGCTATTAATCTTATCGATTAAGCTTATTAATCTAGCCGGCTAATTAGTATCTTATTAATTAAGGTCTTATTAATTAGGCGGCTAAAATAATTAATCCTATAAATTCTCTTACCTTTATATTATATTAATTACTACTATAGGCGGCTAAAAGCCTACCTATTAGTAATTTAGCTTATAGATAAAAGAAATAGGCTCCCTAGCTATAGCTAGATATTAAATAACCTATATAATATAAGCTCCTTATTTAAAAAGTAGTATATTAATAGGTATAGGCTACTTTATAGCCCCTTAAGGTAGCTAAGTAAATAAAAGATCTAATAATACTTTTAGTTTAGCTTAATATTTAAATCTTAGCTTTTTAGCTTTTATTTAGGTTAATTAGATAGGTTTTTCGTTAGCGATAGACTTATAGCTATCCTTAGCCTTATTATCTATTTTAAGAACCTAAATCTTAAAGTTATATTCCGAGGTAAGGCTTATAGGCATATCGATAGGTCGATAGTTAGGTAACTATACGGTTAGTTAGCAGGACCCTTAGGTTATATATTATCTTAGTAATACGCTCTATAGCGAGAGAATTAGACTTCTTTTATATTACCTTTTAAGTACTTAATATAATATATCGCCTATTATAATATCTAGTAGTAATTCTACCTTTATACCCAATACGGCGGGGTAACTATATATCGGTTTATCGATTTATCTAATAAGCTATTTCCCTTATTAATCGAATCGATAAGCTCTTATTAATTAAGCCCTACTATATACTAATATAAGGCACGATATTCTAAAGATATAATCGGAGACTAAATTACGCTTAGTTATATAATTAGCTAGTTAATAATCGACCTTATTAGATATTTATTTTAATTTAAATAAACTTCTTACCCGTTTACGAAATAAATTACTAATAAAGAAATATAAATTAATATCGATATCTTAACTAAGAGATATTAAACTAACCTAAGCGAATAAATACCTATTAAGTAGCTCGATAGTAAAAGGTTATTTAATATTATTCTATAATATTAGAGACGGACGATCTTTATTATTACTATATAGCTTAAGATAGGTAATACGACCGAGCGACTAAATACTTATTAGAACTATAGAAGATAACTTAAAAGAACGATATAATATCTATAAGTAAAGATAAGAATACCGGTATAACGATCTATTAATCTATTAACGTAAGGCCTATATATACCGAGAACTTATACGCTAGAGTACCTAATAACCCTACGTAATAAGACTAAAATAGGCGTCGTTAAGCTAAGTCTACCTTAATAAATTAATTATAATAGGAATAATCGAGGAAATAAACCTCTAGATTAAAACGGAAGGTTATAAGCGGGCTTCCTAGATATAAATCTAAAGGGTAATATCTAATAAGCAATATAGATAAGTAGACTATTAGTACCTTCCCTCCTAATAATAGTTATATAGATACGACCTTAAGCTCCTTCTTAAGAATAAGTATAATACTATTAGAAAACTTAATAATAGCCCTAATAAAAGGACTAATAGGTTATTAATAAACCGCTATATTAGGAAGCTAAGTATATAACCCCTAATTAGGTAATCTAGATATTATTACTACCTTCCCCCTAAGTAGTATTTTTCTTATTAATCGGTTATCTTACCTTATTAATAAGGAGACCGAAGAAGAAAAATAAAACGTTAAACCTATATAATAATATATAGGCCGCTAGTAATCTAGGCGAGCTATAAGTATATATATTATTACCGTCTCTAAATATATCGGCGCTAGGACTAAGCGGCTAGCGCGGCCCTAGATAGCGTAACCTACCTAAGGACTTAAATAATAATAATCTATTATATATTACTATAATACTACCGGTTTTACTATCGGGAGAGTAATTCGATCTTATTTTCCTAAATATATAATTCGCTAATTAATTTATATAATAAGCGAGATATAATAATAGAGACGGATAGAAGTTATTAAAGGTAAGCTATTTTTAGCCTAACCTTATAATAAGTTATAATTAGGGTAATATAATAATAATAGGATCTAATATCTATTAGCGAAATATAGATCTATTTATAGAAAGTATTAGAGATAATAGGTATAACCCTAAAAGACGGGAGTTAATCCGGGCTAATCTTAGCTAGCTTCTAAAAGGTAGTATATTATTATAGTAGATTAATATCCTAATAGAGCCCGAAAGATATACTATCCGGTTATCGCTTAAAAGTTAGATTAATATATTATATAAATAGTTCTATATAGATAAAGTATAAGCTAATAAGTAGCTAAAGATAATATATTATATAAATAATAACTATAAGGAGGGTAAAAGTATTAAAGAATAGGCTTTAAACTTAATATAAATAGGAAAAGTAGCTAGCTTTAAGATAAACGCGTAGCTAGTCTTACTTATATATATATATATCGACCCGATTATCCGTTAGCTCCTTATTAAGCCGGATAAATTAATTATATTATATAAATATCTTAGGTACCTCGATAAAAAGAAAGATATAAGATATATAGTATTAATAAACTTATTTAATAGAAGTTTATTAAGAGACCCTTTTAGCCGAAAGCTAATTATAGCTAATATAATAACGCGTAACGATAGATTAGGTAACGAGCTAATAGATAATATAGGATACTATAACGACCGATACTACTAACTATAGAACGATAAGCGAGGTAATAGGCGCGATAACTATTAGTATAATAACTAAGTAAGTTAGAAAGGTAAAGGAAATAATAGAAGTAGCTATAATAATAGCGGAAATAGGGGCTAAGGAAATAATAAAGGTAGTTATAATAATAATAGTAATCGCTATAATAATAATAGCAATAGAAATCGTTATAATAATAACGGTAATAAGAATAATAAGGGTTATAATAATAATAATAACGGATAAAGGTACGATATACCTAATAGAGGAAAAGGTTAGGTATATTTCTAGAGGGGCGGTTAGTTCTATAGACGATAAGTATAGCTATAATACTTCCGATAATAGGTTCTACGACGAGATATATTTATAGCCGAGTCCGATTATATATATATTAAGGTAGGCGATAAAAGAGTAGAAAAGTTTAAAAAAGAATTAGCTAAAGAAGGTTATTATATAGCGGAGGAATTCGAAGAATTAGGAGACGATATACCCTATATCCTAGCTAACGATAATCTTATTAATTCCTCTTACCTTTCTATCCTAACTTCTAAGATATCGTAAGCTAAATCGATAATACTATTTAAATATATATTACGAATTACGCGATACGGATTTAATTATAAGCTTAATATATAGACTATATATTTTAAGTATAAATAATCTTTCGACTTACGATTATAGATATTCCGATATATATATTAAAATATATATAGTAAGATAATTAAAGAAGAAGACGATAAGCTCGAGAACGAAAGTAAACCTATAGATAAAATAAACTTATTAATAAGCTAAAGTATAAAAGATTCGAAAGAATCTACTAATAATACGATCTTATTAATAAGCAAAAGTATAGAGGATACCGAGGAAGTAAAGGAAGATAGATACCTAACGTTTAAGATAAATTAGGTAATAGAGGTAAGAACCTAGCTTCCTTTATAGATAAGATATACCTATATTAAAATTAAGATATAATTTAATCTTAATAATAGTATGATAATAAGAGTAATAGATATAGGATATTCTAATATATTAATAGATAAGGGATAGCTATAATAATTTTCCCTAAACGTGCGATTCTATAAGGCGAAGATTAAGTTAATAATAGATAAAGTAAACGGTTTAATTACTATATAAAAGAAAGTATCGTTTAACTTTTATATAACTAGATAGCTAAAGGGAATATAGGTATACTTATATTTCTCTATAGATATATAGGTAATACCGAAGTTAAAACCTAATATCTTACTTAAAATAAGTTTTCTATATAGTTATATAATAGATATTCTAATATCGCGATAATATCTTCGAATTAGAGGTAGTTATAGAATAATAATTAAATATATAATAGAGATAAAGCTAGGATAGATATCTAAAGTAGCCTTAGTAGTATAAACGATAATCGTCCTACCTTATTTAACGGACCGAATACGAATAAGTTATTTAAATCTATAGTATTTCGATCTATATTATTATAAAAGAACGTTCTACTTTAAATCCTTAATAGCTAATATATATAATTATATATATATATTAGAAACGTTAGGAATAGCTTATAACTAAAGCTAGGTAATAATATTAAACGATACGAACTACCCTATTATCCTTAGGTAAAGATAACGATTAGGCGTTATCGAAGATTTTAATAACGGTAAGGGAATAATACCGATATTAATCGATATAATAATAGTATATATAGCAATTATAGGACCGGATAGGAGTTTTAAAGAAATAAAGGAATTAATAGAAATATTAGGTTAATTAAATAAAACCTTAATAAATTTAATAATATATTATTTAAAATACGGATAGATAGAAAAGCTAAGAGAACTACCCGAGATTATTAGCGAATAAGGGGTATATATAAATATAATAGACCGAAAACGAATAGAGGAAATAAAACTACTTATAGAGTTATTTAATATATAGCGCGATAGGGGAATTATATTAATAATAAAGGATAATAAAATAAAAGTCGATCTCGTTAAGAACTAGTAATACTAAAAACTAATAGTATAACCTTACCTAATAGGATAAAAAGATAGATATATCCTAAACGAGATATTAAATCCGTTATATGCTTAAGGAAAGATTACCTAGATAATATAGCCGATACTATTCGGCTATTCCGTTTTTATTATATAGCGAATTATTAACGGTTAATAAAAGGGATATATAATAATCGATTTATAACTATTAAATAAAATTATAGTTCCTAATATCTATTTAATCCTATTATAAGAGGATATTATTAACGATATATAAGGAAAACGATTTATCTTAATATTCGATGTATTAGGTTTCTTCTATTAACTTCTAGTATATACTAAATATAAAGATAGAATAATACTAATTAGCCTAAAAGGACTAGAAAGGTTAAATATAGTATTAATAGGGTTTAAAAATAGCCCTTTATATATATAACGATTTATAGACTAAAGATTATACCTAATAAAGAAGTTTATAAGAGCCTATATTAATAACGTTATTATCTTTAGTAATATATACGAAAAGTATTTATAATACCTACGCTAGGTATTAGAGTTATTTAAGAAATAGTAATTAGCTTTAATATTAGCTAAATCCTTTATAAGGTACCTATTAATTTAGATATTAGGATTTAAAGTAGATATATTAAGGCTTAATATAATAGAGGATAGAATAGCGTTACTAATAAAAATTAAGCTCTTAATAACGCTTACTAACCTTAAGATATATATAGGTATAATAACTTTCCTATAAAGATTTATCTTTCGTTTTTAGTAGAAGATCGAACTATTAGAAAATAAAAAGAAATAACTATTTATAGACCTTAAGAGTATAGATAAATCGCTAGATATAAAGAAGATAAAGAAACTAAAACTCTTTTATATAATAAAAATATAATTTAACTTAATAATAAAAGAAAAATAAGTATTCGAGTAATTATAGAACGAATTAACGAAGGAACTATATTTATATTATTATAATCTATAACGCTTAGTTTTCTTTAAATTAAATACTAATAGGTATAGGATAGGTCTTTTTATTTTCTATCTCGATAGTAATAAGTAGGACGGTAAGCTTATATTAATAACGAAGGTATAGCTAATCTTATTCTTAAGCTATATATTAACCGCCGCGGAAAAGAGATATCGCCTAACCGAACTAGAATTTATATACCTTATCTAAAGTTATCGAAAGCTATAAATAATAATCTAATTAAGTTAATACTTAGTTATTATATTAATAGATTACGCCGTAACGAAGGGATTAATAGAATAGGTTAATATAAAGATATTAGATATAGTAAAAGTAAATAAAAGATTAATAAGAGGGTCTATTTACCTTAGCTAATTTAGAATAACTATATATTATATCCTTAGGATAATAAATTTAATACCGGATATACTCTCTCGACTACCGATAATAGATAAAGATAATAAAACTATAAAGAAATCGCTAGAAATAGAGAAAAACGAATTAAATAATATACTAATCGGTAGTTTTAAGGTAGATATAAAAGTATATTTTATTAATCTATTAATAGAGATATCGGATAAAATAAAAAAGAAATTTCGAGACGGTTATATAAAGGAACTACGATTATAAAAAATTATAAATATACTTAAATAACGATTAATTAATAGGAGAAATAATATAATAGATCGTATAGTAAGATATATATTAAAATTTAAGATACCGTTTATATACGAAAAGGACTTATTATACCGAATCGAACTATATAGTATTAAGAAACTATATATACTATAAACTTATATAGCGGAAGTATTATAATAAATATATAATAAAAACTTCTTTATAGGAATCGTATAGATAGCTAGGGTATTAATAGGTATAAGCTTCTATTATATATCCTATTAAATTATATAGTAGGTTAAGAAATATAAGATATATATTAAAAATAGGATAGATAAGTAAAAATAATTAGGAGAACTTTAGCCTATCTACTTACTTACGAACTATACTATATAGTTATAATCGACTTTATTATTAGATTACCGAACGAATAACTACGATCTTTCTAGTAACTATTAGGGTACGATTTACTATTTAATATATTAATTATATATATATATAAATAATTAAGGAAGAGACTATTAATACTAAGAGTAAAGAAATATATAGCTAAGAATTAGGCGATAGTATTCTTAAGGCTACTATTACTATATAACTAGGGTATACTATAAGTAATAATTAGCGACCGTAATAGAAAGTTTATAGGGGATTTCTAGATAACTATATTTAAGATGCTTAATATTAAGCTAGTAATAAGTATAATTTTCTACCCTTAGATAGATAGAGCCTCTAAAAGGATAAATTAAATAATCGAAATCGCTTTACGATATTATATAGCTATATCGGATATCCTATAGATAGAAATAATACCGTCTTTATAGTTTAGCCTAAATAATATATTAAGTTAGGTAATAGGTAGAATACCTAACGAATTAATATTAGGATTTAAACTAATAGTAATTATAGATATACTTATAGGCGGCTTAATAAATAGGAGAGATTAAGAAGCTATAGATATATTATAGCTACTCTATTATAAAGAAGTAAAATATCTATCCGATATTATAATATTATAGGCGAAACGATAGTACGATACTAGATATAGGTAATTAAAGTTCGAAGTTAGCGATATAGTATATATTAAACTATATAACGGATATAACTTACCCGGGAAACTACTAAAGAAATAGATATAATAGAAAATAGGGCCTTTTTATATTAAGGAAAAGGTAGGCCCGTTAATATATCGACTAGAACTTCTAATAAATTAGAGAACTTACGATATTATATCGGTTATATATTTAGCGCCGGCCCTAAAGGGCGATAACCCTTTCGAACGATAAGCGCCGGAGCTAAAAGCAATTTCCGAAGGTAACGAAATATAGGAAATTAATAAAATAGTTTAATAATATATTAGGCGAGAAAGATACCTATAAGTAGAATATCTAATATACTAAAAGGGATTTAGTCTATAGTACGACTAATAGAAAAAATAATAAGAATTAATATAAATAGCGAATAACCTAATATAAAAGTATAAAAGATAATATCTAATATTAAAGCTAGAAGGCCTAGTATTACCTAAAATAACGATTATAAAAACTATTCCCTATATAAATATTTAAGTATAACTCCTAAGTAATAGATATAAAATCGAGCCTATAGCTAAGGAGTAGCTATAGATTAAAGAAATAGGAAAGGTTATAAAGTAAATAGAGGCCCTACCTAAATAGGCCTCTAAAGAAAATACTTATAAGAGGGAAACTCTAAAATAGGGTACTTAATAAAAACTTATTTATATTAGATTATATAACTAACTATTTTATAAGAAGCCTAGCGAGAGAGAGAATACGCGAGAAGCCCTAAAAGAACTAATCCCTAATAGATAGCCCTATTATATTTACTACGCTTACCCTCTATTATACCTTCTATATAAACCTCTATCTTTTACCTCTTCCTTATATAATATATATACCTTCTTTCCTATTATAACTCTTTTATTTAAACTATTATATAAGCGTATAAACCTCGCGATTATCTATTATATAAATTACTTATTGCCTATACTAGCTATAAATTAATTATATACTCGCTAAAGATAGTATTACTACTTTATCTAAATTTTACGATAATTTCTATATTATTCTTTCTTTCCTTTTACTTTTCTTTATACTTTTAATTAAAAACTCTTCTCTTTTACCTCCTTAGCTTTTACTTTAAGTATCTAATATATATTATTAAAATACTAAGAAATAAATTTATTATAGAGGGAGTTACTATTATAAAGATAAATCTAATCGAGTCTATATAAAACTAGCTATTCCTCGCTAAACGATATATCCTACGATATAATAGATAAAAACGAAGACCTACTATAAATAATTAATCAACTAAATTATAACGACGATATTAAGGAAATTATATAAATAAGCCTATAGGAATAGGGTAACCTAGACTAACGATTAGGATATAAAGTATTAGATTCTAATAGTAATATAGACTCTAAAAATATTAGTTTTAATAGCGGTAAGATAAGCGTTAATATTTAGCTATAATTTAATTATATAGAAGTAAGAATATATAAATAAGAGCCGTATTTTATACGGATTAACCTAATAAATGAAGTAATAAAGGCGGTAAGAATAGCTAAATTATAGCGCGCTAAGTTAAAGTAAGCTTTAAGCTAACTAGCTAATATAATCGAAGCTCGACGGACCGCTTATCCTATTAAAATACTATTTATCGAGGTAGATAAAGTTAAGGATAAAATAACGCTTATAATAATTAAGACTTAATTCGAGAAAACGAAAAACCTAATATTATCGCTAAAGAAGAAAGTTCGTACCGAGTATTAGGATATTAAACGAGGGATATAAGAATATATATAATAACGCGAGAAAAATATTAAGATTAAGCTAACTAATAATAATAATATTATAAATAATAGCCTTATAGGAATAATTATCGACCTAACGGGAGATAATAATTAGGATATTAAAGAAGAAAAAATAGATTATATTAATATATTAATTATCTATCTTTAAGCTAGTAGCGATTAAATTAATATAATTACTATTAATACCTACGATAATAACGAGAGATTAGATAATATAGGTAATAATAGCGAAGGTATATCGGCTAAAGGAGAAAAACGATTAATAGATAATATAATAGCGGGCTAATAGAGAAAGAAGTATATATAGAATATAGTATATATAATATAGCTATTTTATATTAATCGGTTTCGATATAATACCCGGTAGATTATAAAGGGAAATTATTTAAGACGTTAATATCCCTAATAATATAAAAACCTAAGTAACGCTAAAGGAAGTATATAACTCTATGACGGAGGTAAGTAAAGAAGTAGCGAAACTAATCGAAGCGGTATTAAACGACGCCGATAAATAAACCGTAATTAATTAAATTCGAGAAGTAATATACCGTTTAGCGGGATAAGAGATACTTAATAAATATAAACGAGAAATATAGGTTATCTATAGAAATAACTCCTATAAACGAAATATAGTAATACCTTAAACGGAGGAATAAATAAAGGGAATCGAGGTAAAAAAGATTAATATAGTTAATAAGGAATAAACGGATAGAAATAAAATTAAAACGGGAAAAAGAAAATAGAATCCGGGAGGTCTATTATTAATATAAGGGATATTTTATATAAGGAATAAAGAAAATAATAAACGATTTAATACGCGAAGATAAATTAATAAAGATTTAATATTATATATTAAACGCTTTAATAAGCAATTAAAACGGAATAAGAAGAGCAAAACGAGATAGTAATCGGATAAGTTAGTAGATAAATAATATAGGGTTTATAGGAGCTATAAAGGGATAATTATCGGGACGATAATCTTTTTCGGAAAGGGGGAGTTATTACGAGGTAAGGCTTATAGGTATATCGATAGGTCGATAATTAGGTAACTATACGGTTAGTTAGTAGGACCCTTAGGTTATATGTTATTTTAGTAATACGCTCTATAGCGAGAGAATTAGATTTCTTTTATATTACCTTTTAAGTGCTTAATATAGTATATCGCCTATTATAATAAGTTAATACCCTTTAGGTCTACTATATCCTTAGCGGGCTCTTTACTTCTTATTCTTACCTTTTTAGCTCTTATTATAATATAATTAAATACTTTTTTATATTTATTATTATTCTTTTCTTCTTTTAATATAATTTCTTCCTTAATTTAATCTTTATTTTATTAGATTATAGCTTATTATATTTTAATTATATCTATTTCTAACTATAGATCTATTTTACCTAAAGTCTAAAGGCCTATAATATCTTTATAGAAGGCCTTAAATATATTTCTATATATTATTCTTTTAAATACTATATTATTTAGTATTTCTAGCCGGTATACTTTTATATACTTTATTTAAGAGATAATATAAAATAATCCTACCTATTAAAGTTAATATTTAGCTATCTTTAATAGGTTACCTACTTTCTTCTTATTATATATTAGGATTAAAGCGCTAGGAATTAGCTTTTCCTTCTTAATTATATATTTATTATTAATATTAATTTAAAAGCTTAAGCGTTTTTAATATTCCTTAATATTTTTATATATTAGCTTTTTATCTTTCTTTTTCCTTTTAATTATATAGAGCCTAATATTAAATAGGTCCTTTATTATTATAACTATATATTAATTAATAATTCTCTATATAAGGTATTAAATTTCTAAAGGTAAAATAAGGTCCTATCTATATATTAGGTAAAATATTTATATATTATATAAGAATTTAATAGATATCCTATCGATTAAAAGTATTTAATTAAGCTTATTTACCTATTTCCCTATAGTCCTATTAATTTTAAAGAGCGCTTAAATAATACTTTAATCCCTAATTTCTATTATTATATTAGCTTTAGGATTTTTAATAGAGATTTCGATTACCTTAATTTTAAGCTTCTTAAAGGTTAGCTTTATTTCCTTTTAATTCTTTAAGCCTTTATCTATTATAATATATTTAATTAAGCTAAAATAGTAATAAATACTTAGTATAAAACCTAATATTACCTTTACTATATACCTCTTAACGGCCTTAGCTTTAATCTATCTAATTAAGCTATAGCGGGCTTTAAAGAGGTATCTATATCCTTTATCTATTAATATATATTATATATTATTATATACTTTTAATATAAGGCTCCTTAAAAAAGTTAGAATAGCTAGTTTTTATATTCTTATAGGTATAAAGCGTTAATATATATTATATTCCTTAATAATATCTTATACTTTCTATTCCTAGTTTAGCTATTAATATCGATCCTTAATAATATATTAAGTAACCTTATATTTTTTATACCTTATTATAATATAGTATTCTATAGTAAGTTATTTCTATAAGTCCTTTAAATATATAATTAAGATTAAAATTTAGTTTTTCTATATTAGTTTTCTTTAGAATAACTTTTTATCTATAAAGAACTTTAAATATTTATTTTTAAAGTTCTTAAACTTTTTTCTATTTAGATTAAATAGTTTCTATAATATAATAAGGTATTTTATAATCTTCTAACTTTCTAGGCTAAATTCTAATTTAAAGATATTATCTTTATTAATAGGATTTATTATACTATTAATAAATTCTTTTATATCTCTTTCTTAATTTTAATCCTTTTAATTAGATAATCCTTCTAGCTTTTTTAATAATTATCGGCTATTAGGTTCTTAATACCTTATATATATTATATTATAAAGTTAAAAAAGAAAATATAGCTAATATATTAAATAACTATAGCGCTAGGTATATCTTTAATAGCCCCTTTAAGCTAATTAATTAGGACTTTTATATTTATTTCTAAGGTAAAATAAACTTTATAGAGATAGAAATATAATCTTTAGAGTATTATTAATATTACTTTATATTCCCTTTTTATAGTATTATATTTACTTTCTACTAGAGATTAAATATTACTTTTAAACTTAAGAGGCTTCCTTTCTTTATCTTAGATTTATAAGAGAATAGCTCCTTAACCGGTCTCGCTTATATTATATATTAAGATAATCTTATTTTTATTTTCTAAGAGATTTAATAATATAAAATAAAGTATATTAATAATATTATCCTTTATATATTTTATAGTAGCTTTTTATTTATTACCTTATTCCTAAGGGGCTTTTTTCCTTAATAGCTTTATTAAAGGTAATATATATTCTATAAAGTATTTAATTTAAATCTAATAGAACCCTATTAGGCCTAAAAAAGACCTAACCTAATAAACTATATAATATTCCTCCTATTTAAGTAATTTAATTATCTTTTCTTTTATAGGCTTATATCTATAAGTATTATAGATATACTTAATTATTTCGGTTACCTTTTAATAGAACTATAATTTCTTACCTTAAATAATATATTTAGATAATTTAATATTAATTAGGGTCTTATCTATATTAATAAGATATTCGAAGATAAATCTTTAAATTCTTAAGTAGATAAATTTATTATTATAAGTTATTTCTAGCCTATAGATTCCTATATTATCTAAGAAAGGTTTAATAACTATAGGTATAAGTTTATATAGAATAGATTATATTATCTTTATAAATTATCCTATTAAATTAATAGCTCCTTATAATAAGGTATATATTTATAATAGCCCGATTAATATAACGAATATTATTAAGGGATAGTATTTTAGGTATAAAGGGATTTAATTATAACTAGGAAAGAGGTTTAATAGTAATAAAACCTTAAAATTCGCGAATTTCTTATTAAATACTTCTATATTCGAAGGGGGGTTTATATTACGGATAGTCTTTTTATTTATAAGTATCGCTAAATTAATTAAATAATATTTTTTATTTTTCTTTATAATAAGGAACTATAGGTTCCTATATAGCCCTTTTTTATATTTTAATACCTTATTATTAATTCTTATTTTTAATAAGTCGAGGATTTATAGGAATATAGCTTTAAGAATTAGGATTTCTCTTACTTATTAAGCTTTATAAAAGATAATATTAATTTATATTAGGGGTAATACTAATAGATAAATTTATCCTTACTCTTAAAATATCTATAAAAGGGCGGCTTAATAGTTATTAAAGATTATTTCGAATAGCGCTCTTTCTTCTATAGTTAAATAGCCTATTTATATTATAATTAGATCCTTTCTTTCCTTTATAAGCCTCTCTTTAAGTAGTATATCTATAAATCTATTTATAAAATATTCGTTAAAATAGGTATTTTTATCTTCCTTAATATTAACTTCTTCTTATTATTTCTTTTACTATTTAGGGTTACCTTTAGGTATAGATCTATCTATTAATATATTATCTTTAGGGTTAACCTTATTAGCCTTTTTCTTATATATAATAAATATTATTCTTTTATATTCTTACTATATAGGCTTATTTTAGTTTTCGTCTTCCTTATTACTACTTAACTAAACGATTTAAAAGTATTAAAAAGTAAATATATATTCCTTCCTTCTTATAGGTACCCCTTTTTATTTAGGAAGCTAAAGATAAGGCTAATAGCCTCTTTAAGAATAATAATTAAGGTTATAGTATTATCTATTTCCTTTAAACTTTAATCTTTAAAGGTAGAAAGGCCTTTTTATAGCGTTACTATAGGATAAATAGATATTATTTTATTATAGCGGGACCCTATATAGTTATAATCTATATTTTCCTTACTATAAGTTATTCCTTTTTTATCTATAGCTATTAATATAACTATAGTTTATTAAAGAACCTTTAAATCTAATAGATTATTAAATATACCCTTAAAGGAGAAGTAATAATTTAATTTATTTTAATTAGATACCTTTTAGGTATTAATTTTACTTAATAAGGTATTTATATTATTTTTATAAAGTTAATATTTAATAACCTTTTCTATCTTTTTTTTATATTAATAATATTAATATTAAATTATTATAGTAATATAATTACTATTACTATCTCCTTTAGGCTTCTTATATAAAGAGTAATACTATTAGATTCTTTATATTATAGGATATATAATCTAAGCGTTTCTTATCCTAAAGACTATTATTAACTATCTAAAAGGATATCTATAATTAAATAATAATTATAATACTTAAACCTATAATATCTTTAGAATAAATAGTATAGAAATTTTATTTAGGGCTATTATTATTCTAATCGGTATATTATAGTTCTTTATATAGAGTATTATATTAATATATTCTATAATAAGGACCTTTTCCTTTATAAAGCTATTTATCTATATAGGATATTCGAATTATTTCTTTTTTAAAGAGTATTTCTTTATTATCTATTAAATAATTAGATTACTTTAGGCTTTTATATCGATTAGTCTATATATATAAGGACTTTTATAAGAACTTAAATATAATAATAGTTATAGCGTTTCCTATTAGATATTAACCTTTTAGTTCTTTCCCTATCTAAAAGGCGCTTTTAGTAAGTAGGTATACCTTTTAATAGCTATTATAATCTTTATTATAATACTATAAAAGTAGGTTAACTATTACTTATTATATTAATAATATATTATATCTCTTACCTTTTTATTAAAGAGTAATTAATTAAATATTTTCTTAATTTATTATATTATTATTATTTAGGTTAGCTATATTCTATAGATATATTCTATCCGGTCTTCTTAATAATATAGGTAAAAGTCTTTATAATATAGCTTCTTCTTAATATTATCTCGAATATAAGCTATTATATAACTTCTAATAGAGTAATTATAAGATATTTCTATTTTTTAATATTCCGGGTATATTATAGATATAGGTTAATAAATAAAATTAAATATTCCTTTTATTAAATATCTAATAATCGGTATATTATACTTTAGCTTAGCTTTTTTTATCTTTATACTTTCTTTAAGCTTAGCTTATTTAAAGAAATCGTTATAAAAAGAACCCTTTTAATTATTAATAAGAGATTATACTTAAAGTATTATAATATTAAGTTCTCCTTTATCTTCCTTTATAGGGTCTATTTTAATAGATATTAAGATACCCTTTTTTATTTTCGCTATTTTCTTTACTATTAGTTTAATAAACTTTAGGCTAATAATAAAAAGATTATATATAAAGATATTAATATTCTTTATAATTATTATTAAGATTATTACTTTTAAGATTAAGGGTTTTTACTTTTTTATATTAAACCTCTCTTTAAAGTAAATAGGGATCTCTTTTTTTAAGGTATCCTAGTTATTCTTTTAAGCCTTTACCTTATTATTCTTAAGCTTATATAATAGGGGTATAGGCTTATCTCTTTTAGCTATCCTTTTATCTTATTAAGGTTATTTTATTACCCTTTTAAATA
>APKU01000262.1:0-30680 GCA_000472125.2 Hirsutella thompsonii MTCC6686 | reverse complement strand
ACGAAAGGCACGAGGCACGAAAGGCACGAGGCACGAAGGTCAAAAAACATATATTACATCACATCAAGTTGAATAGAGGATATTACGATAATCATAAGGCACTATAACCACTTGGCCACTTGGCTAAAGCGGCTACGATACTAAGAGTCAAGAAATTCACGTATATAACGGCAAGAGCGTTGCAAAGGAAAGAGCCTAGGGGCCTTCGGACAACAGCGTCTCGGGCAGGCAACAGGCTGTCAGCGTGGGCAACAGGCTGTCAGCGTGGGCAACAGCTTCTAGAGGGGTCAATAGCTGTTAACCCTTTGACATCTTTTAACCTCGAAGAGGGTGCTAGAGGGGATAAGTACCTCCGCTCTAGTACTATTTTCTATATAGCATAATATTACTTTCCCGAGGGGCTCTGACCCCCTGGTAACGCTTATAGGCCGGCTGACCTATCTTGACAACTATGCTGGAGGCCAAAAACCATGCCACGACCCATGTCCACAAACCCCCCTGGCGCGCGATGGTACCTATGCAACTATCGCGTGCGGGCTTGAGAAGTACCTACAGCATATACAAGACGAATGCCTCGAGCTCAATGGAACTAGAGGGACGCATATGTCGCACTAGACGCCATCGGCACTAGACAAACTTTGAATGACTACCTGCCCAGATACTTACCTGCCCAGGTAGATCAGCAAGCGGCTTGACGTAGTCACACGAACGTGGTCCTTCGCCAACAGCGCCAATCGAGAAATCAAACACTACTACAGTATGTAAGAGATATTCGGGATCATGGACGTGCATGCGTGTTCAGTTCGACCCGTCGTTGCCTTTCTGGCCCCCCCGCTGCTAGACCCAATCCCGCCGAGAGCCATTTTCCGGCGTGTACATTGAGTAATTGCGTTGAGCTTTTTGGCCCGATACCCGCGCCTCCGTGCTTCACTCAAGCCTCTCCACCAAAACCACCGCCGCTCCAGAATGCCGAAGGTTCTCCTCTCCACACTATACGCACTGTACCTACGCACCTATTACTCACAGTGATGTACTGTGCCAGCAGGGCCACCTTTTTTGCCCCCCTTCCTCCTCCTCTCCATCTCCTCCACCCCAATCGGTATGGTCACCCACTTCTGGTCGCTTTGCCTAGCTATTATTATATCATTCTTGCCTAAGCTCCCCCCCCCCTCCAAACCAAAACCCGCCCCTTCCTCCCCTCTTTCCGGGCGAACTTATCCTCCTGCTATTAGACTTGTCCTTTTCTTCCTCTATTCATAACTGCAGAACACTGATACGATCCAACCTTCTTCCAAACCTTCCAACCCCGAACTCAGAGAAAGCCATTCGCCCGCGTGCGCACTCACACGCAGTTTATCCACATCCGTTGAGGAACAAAAAGAACAAGGAGAACAAAGAGAAAAAGCAACCATGTCCAACTCCCTCGACCAGCTCAAGGCCACTGGCACGGTACGTCAGACCAACCCCGCCATGATTCTCGGTGCCCCTCCTCTCGGCTCAACAGCTTCGTCGGCGATCCGCGCATTCCGGGTTTTGCGAGAACTCATTGGATTATGCGGCGACAACATATTTGAATGCCATAGTAATGGCAGCGACGAGATGGAATTTTGATACGAGCTCTTTGCTGACCCATTCATTTGGTGACATAGGTCGTCGTGTCTGATTCTGGTACGTTGCTTCAACTTCAACTCCGCCGGCGAGTTTGCTGCTAACTTCCTTTCAGGCGACTTTGCCTGTTAGTTTTCCGCTGAATCCGAGTCCTTCGCCGTGCTTGTCCAATACTCGGACAGGTTTGGCGAGGCATCGCTCCCCATCATTCCCGCGCAGTAAGCTAACCGTCGGCAATCAAAAGCCATCGGCAAATACAAGCCTCAAGATGCCACGACCAACCCGTCCCTCATCCTCGCCGCCTCCAAAAAGACCGAGTACGCAAAGTTGATGGACGTCGCCATTGACTACGCAAAGTCCAAAGGTGGCTCCCTCGACTCTCAGGTCGACCACGCCCTCGACCGCCTGCTGGTCGAGTTCGGCAAGGAGATTCTTAAGATCATTCCCGGCAAGGTCTCTACCGAGGTCGACGCCCGCTTCTCTTTCGATACCAAGGCCTCGGTTGACAAGGCCCTGCACATTATTGACGTGAGTAAAACACCAGACCTTCAATCCCACACAAGTACTGATTCGCCGCGCAGCTGTACAAGGAGCAAGGCATCTCCAAGGACCGTGTCCTCATCAAGATTGCCTCTACTTGGGAAGGCATCAAGGCCGCCGAGATCCTTCAGCGCGACCACGGTATCAACTGCAACCTGACCCTCATGTTCTCCCTCACCCAGGCTATTGGTGCTGCCGAGGCCGGCGCCTACCTCATCTCCCCCTTTGTCGGCCGCATTCTTGACTGGTTCAAGGCTGCCAACAAGAAGGAGTACGCCAAGGAGGAGGACCCCGGTGTCGCCTCTGTCCGCAAGATCTACGATTACTACAAGAAGTTTGGCTACAAGACCATTGTCATGGGCGCCTCTTTCCGCAACGTTGGCGAGATCACTGAGCTTGCCGGCTGTGACTACCTGACCATCTCCGTATGTTTCCTCTTCTGAGCGAGTATTCACTGTGATGACTGACCGTTCCTGTAGCCCAACCTTCTCGAGGATCTCATGAACTCCAACGATGCAGTCCCCAAGAAGCTCGACGCCGGCGGCGCCGCCTCGCTCAACATTGAGCGCCGGTCATACATCAAGGACGAGCCCCTCTTCCGTTTCGACTTCAACGAGGACCAGATGGCTGTCGAGAAGCTACGCGAGGGCATCAGCAAGTTTGCCGCCGACGCCGTCACCCTCAAGGATATCCTCAAGAGCAAGCTATCCTAGATTGTTGATTTGGAGAACGACGATGAATTAGGGTCAAGAAGTAAGGAACGGGTGATCCAGTGAACCAAACTCGCAGTTTGCTCCACGGGCATCGATCGGACGAATAGTGGTTTCACCTGAATGCCGTTCGATCAAGCATAACGTCACAGAATGTACTTAACTGTGTATACCAAAATGTCAAAATGAAGCTTGAATGCGTATTTACGTCTGTTTGAATCGTTGGCAACGCCGTGGCGAAATGACTACTTGTACATGCTCACTCGAGCACGTTACTGGCATTTTACCACACCCATAACGACCGGAAACTCCCGCGGCGCCCTGAGATGCAATTCCTATGAATCATGACCGCCTTTAAACGCCAAAACCAAAATTACGACCGTAAAGAATGCAGCTGAGAATTCCGTTCCAAGCCATTCTAGGCCGGATGCGGGACGTTGGATGTGGGATGTTTAGTATATCCGGCGGAATTGGGTGCTCTAGTCCTGCGGTGACCCACGGCGCTTCTGTCTCCTCGTGGCCGCCTTTTCGCACTGCACCTGTACTTTTGTGCGAGAGAAGCCGCCGTTGGCGTCGGCCTCGATGACGACGGCGGTGAGGGAGCCTCCCTTGACGCAGTTGGAATCGATGCCGAGGGTGTAGTTGCCGGCAATGTAGCCCGTTTTGGCGTCGTGACCGTAGATAACGGTGCGGCGCGCGGGCTCGGCGAGGGTCTCTTGGTGGCGGTTCCAAGCGTCGGCCCAGGGCTCGCCTTTGCGGTGGTCGACAGGCACAGCGACGGCGCGATCGGCGTCGGGGCCATCGCCGAGCTCCGAGACGCTCGTGGCGCGGGCCCGGGCCGACGAGGAGGGGCCAGCGAGCTGTTTGCCGTCCGCCGGCTTGGGCGCCTGCTTCTCGTGCTTGCGGAGCTCCTCTCGCGGGTAAATCAGGGAGCGCATGTTCATGGCGGCCCAGGGGTCCTGGCGGTCGAGGGGTACACCGGGAACGAGCCCGGCGTGGACGACGTAGGCGGGCAAGGGTTCGAGGGACAGGATGACGGGCTGCTCCGACAACCATCGGGCCTGGTCGGGGGAGAGGCTGCGAGCGACGGCGAGGGTGGCGGCCTGGCCGCGGTGCAGCTCCGACTGCGGAGAGGCGAGCTCGGCGCTGATGCCCTGCGCACGACCGGCCTCGGCGCGCGACAGCAGGACGCGGTCCTCGTGGTTGCCGCGGACGGCACTGGCGTTGAGGCCCATGAGCCGCGCGACAACGGCGGCCGAGGCGGGACCCTTATTGATGGTGTCGCCGACGGCGACGACGTGGTCACGCACGGAGTTATGGCCGACGCGCTCGAGCAGCCGGCCTAGCTCGGCGTCCATGCCGTGTATATCGCCGACGACGACAAGTCGACGGCCGTTGGCGCGTGAGGGCACCAGATGAGCAGAGAGGCGGGCGGCGAGCGTGAGGCCGTCGACGTTGGGACGGCGGTACTCCCCGTACGACATGGGCAGATCGGCTGGGCCGAGGCTGATGGCGTACGGGTTCGATGGCGGTTCGACAGCGCCGCCGCCGGGGGCTAGGGGTGCTGCGGGGGACGCGGACCGGCCGAGGGGCTCGTTGGTGAAGGACATGTTGAAGAGGCGCGTCGTGCATAGATAGACGCTGGCGATGAAGAAGAAGGTCGCGGCGAAGACGAGGGCCCGCTGCTGCGCTTGGGATATGGCCATGACGGTCATCTTGACCTCTCTAAACCTGGGTTGGACCCTTCTTCCGTTCTCTCCTCCTCCTTCTTGTATTCTTGCTAGGGCCAGTCTCGGATACGGTGAGGTCGTCAGTCAGGCAGATAGCCGCAGGAAATCAGCTGGGGAATGGTCGATGGAAGAAACGGCGGAGAGGACAGGAGGCAGTATCGACGCTGAATCAAGGCCGGTCGCGATGACGCTATCGCTGCAGTAGACCCTCCGAAGGCTGGGGGTCGCCGGTGGGCATCGATTGGGCAGACTCTCTGCCACTTTCTCTTCCGCGGCTTTTGAACCGGCGCGAAACGCTTCTCGTAGGGAAGAGAGGGAAGCTGTAGTTTTGCTTTTCTCGACAGACTCTCAATGTTTGCTCGCTCAGTTGATTTGTCCTCCGCTCGTGGATGCCTTGGCGCTGAAGGGGCCAGTTACAGTGCAGCAGATTCGACGGACGGGCAAAGAAAGCGGCAGAGATCAAAGACGGAGGAGAGAGGCATGCACGATGTAGGGACAAGAGGGAAAGAGGAGTAAGACGACCGGATGGACGTACAGTAGGAGGGGGTAAAGAGGGTGTGCGCCGTGGTGAGATTTCTGCCAAGTAATTTACCTACCTATCTCCTCGTCAACTGCCAACTTGCGAATACACAAAAGTCATCCAACAATGCACACACGCAGGCACACTCGCCAGCCTTCGTCAGTGCAGGTAAAATGTGTTTATCTTGGACATAGTGGCCAAGATGGATGTGAATAACCAAGGTCGATGATGGAGGTTCCGCTCCGGCCGCGGGTTTTGTGACCTGTAAGTATGTACGAGTCCAATCGGGTGCAACTCCTTTTCAATTGGGCTGGGTAAGGAACGCCCAAGATGAGTGAGTCCTGGGTCACAGCTCATTCATGTAAGCACGTAAATTACAGTTATGAATACTTTAATTATGCATACTTCATACAAGTCAATACCTAGGCGGGCAACCCTCCCGGGCAAGCGTGCATATCCAATACTTAGATAAAGTAGTAAAGTTGCCAGGCTCAGTCACTCCTAATAATTAGTAAAACAGCAGATAATTCTTTTAATATTTTATATAATTTATAAAGAGCTAAATTATACTAGTATATAATTATATAGCATTTATAATTAATATATATATAAGCTTATAGGGTTATATTAGTAAATTAAGCAATAATTTAATATTTATATTAATATAACTTAACTTACTTAGGTATTAATATTAATATTTATAATAAGAATTAGAATAACTTATAAATAATAATAACAGGATAAATTAAATAAAGACAGCTTGCCAGTTGCTTCGCAATATGAAAACATATATAGTATATGATATGCCTAATATTGAAGCTTAACGCTTATAGGGTTGGCACCTGCGTGCCGGCGGTGGCTGCTGCTAAAACCTGTCGAGCGGGTCTGAGCCGGCGATTAACCCCACCAATCGAGATGACGCCATCGCCAGTCAAATCTCTTCCCCCACATCTCATGACAGTCTCCCGTCGTATTCGTATACAGGTCCTCTTACGCCCCTTCCAACTTTCTACACTGTACGTCGTACTGTGCTGTCCGAACGACGATTCCCAAGGCAAGTGATCCCAAGGCAAGTGCGACGAGGCGAGCGCACATCTTTCAAAGCGCCGCCTTCTTGTAGCGTGATTGTCCTGCAGGAGTCGAGGTGGGCTTGCGACAAGAAGGTACGCAGGCAGGCACTGCGTTGGTACTTGCCATCGCCCACACCGCCTCCAAAATGTTGTCTGAAGTCTCAACTAGATAAGGCGCTATGCTATCAGATGTCTATGCCTACGAAGCACGAGCACCGTTACCCGTCAAGACGATCTCCTGCCGAAGAATTAAAAAGAAAACTGCGATGTCGAAGATATCGACCGTACGGCTCGGCGCGCCTCAAGACTTCCAAGACGCCGGACGGCATGACAATGACGGTGATGGCTTCAAGACGGCACGGCCAAGGAAAGTCTGACAGACATGCGGAACCATCCCAGATGCCACCATTGGTCTTTCTGCCAGCCAATGACGTGTAAAACCGGCACGACAGCTTCACCGGCGCGGTATGACATGTCTATGCAAAAGATCACGAAGTCGTCCGTATCTGCTGTTGTCTTCGACAACAGCGGTGTATTCGGACATCCAATAGGTGGCTGAAGTAGACTGATCAAGCTGACTACTCTTGAACTCAGCGTACTAGACAGCCTCTTTCGAGTCGAGCGTTCCCGTGCTTGTCGGCGAATGAATAGGCTCCTCTGACGCTTCTGCTGGATTGAAAAACCTGCCTTTCTTTTCCGGTCCCAGGAACACCGTCCCCATTGTCCAGACGATGGCTGCCCCGAGTACCGCACAAATGACTATCCCATAGTTATAGCGACTCATCCCATTAGGACCCGGCGGAAGCGGAAAGTGAGATTCGCCGATTCTTGCTTGTATGGTCGCCGACGCGCTGGACGCAAGATTTCCTAGCTGATATGTTGTTCCTACCACGAATGATCTGAACTCGGGCGGCGACAGCTCCATGAGGTGGGTAGGCACGACACCGTAGGCGCCTTGGATACCGAATTGCATGAAAAAGGCCGCGGCAGTAACTGCTCTCGTCGAAACGAAAGTGTATGGATACAGAAGCGCCCCTGCCAAAAAACATGACGCGATCATTGTGAGCCGTCGACCGAATATCTCGGATAGATTGCCGACGCAGGTTGCTCCAATGAAACCTCCCAGGTTCGCGACAACTTGTGTCACTGTCAACTGATCCATGCTGAATTGGAACTGACTGGACAGCAGCGTAGGATACAGGTCTTGAGAGCCGTGTGTCTTCACCATCATTTGGGTCAGTAAGCAATATCCTCTCTTTGCGACGGGCCAATCAACGTACCATGTATGTGAAACCAGTCATGAGAATGACCATGTATATGAGTGTAAGCCAATAGCTCTTTATAGCATATCCACCTCGTTTCATCAAGCTTGGGCCTTTGACGGGTGCCGACTGGCGCAGTCTTTGGCGTTCGAGGAACGCGCGAGTTTCCGAAAAGGACAGCCTCCAGATGATAAGTATGATAGGCGGACCTGCGCTGAACCAGAACAGAGGTCTCCATCCGTGGCTAGTTGTGTTGACGAGAGCTCTAGCAAAGGCCGTCGCTAAGAGGTACCCCAAAGGATAACCTCCTTGGAAGAGTCCTGACATGATGCCTCTGGCGGCATCTGGACAGTCTTCGAGGGCTGTGGCGGCGGCATTGCCATACAAACCCCCCATGGCAATGCCAAAGAGAGCTCGCACGGCCAGAAATTGCTTGTACGTGTTGCAGAAGCCCGTTCCGAGCTCAATGACTACAAAGAGCGAGCAGTTGACGACGAATGGCCACTTACGGCCCCAACGATCTGACCAGATGCCAAATATGGTTGATCCTACCGGCCTAAGCATGAGCACCAAGGCTATGCCCCAGGTGATGTCGGATACAGACTTGTTGAACTGCTCGGACAGCGGACCGATCGTCAGACTGACGGTGAAGAAATCGAACGCATCGAGGATCCAGCCACACCAGGCGCACTGCAAGTCGCCACAGACGTGAGTTAATCGAAGATTGGGAAACTGAGGACAAAGGCCTTACCAGAAAGAAGTTCCATTGCTCACGACTCAGCATGCTTAGGGCTTTCAGCGGATTGGCAGTCTTGTCCATCGGGGGCTTCAAGGTCGGGATTCTCGAGGCCAGATACCGGGGAATTGATCTTCTTGAAATTGAGCCCCTGATGGACGCGGATGCTTCCGACGCGCCGCTCATCTCGTCTTGATCTTCAATCATTATCGTGCTAGGCGAGTTGGGTTCTGTCCTCCGCGAAAACGTCTAGTCGACATTCACTCTCAATGCCGATACTACCAAAAGTCAAGGGGTCGTGAAATTTCTAGAGGCCTCCTCCCCGGCGCGAAGAATGTGTGGTGCGTGCAGCAGCGGGCTATTCGTTTCCTTGTACAAACTTACAAAGGAACTGATTTTCCAAAGCTAGAAACGGCGATTCTGATGCTAGTTGGTTAGCGTATCACAGAACTCACAGCAATCCAAAAACGGCTTCCAATGGATTAGAAATCTTGAATTCCGCCGATACTCCATTGTCACCACGAAGAAGCAGCACGGATGAACTGGATCCTCAATCACAGTACGCCAGGGAACCTGACATAATGCACATCAGCTGCGGTAGGAGCATGCAGACGTTCCTAGACGATGGCTCGAGGATGTGACGAAACGCTGTTCAATGTTATTAGAGTTGTGACTACTCTAGCTCCGGTCTCCTCTAAAGCCGCACGCTCCGCCGTCTTGCCGCAATCCGACAAGTGAACGGCTCGAAACATTGGACCTGGCGCTTGGGGGCCCAAGTTTTCTTCTAGACGACTTATCGTTTCGCACGGTTCGGTTTCTGTCGGGTGTCCAGGTTCATTCATACGTCATCTCGGATTCTCGAGTGTCACTGCTGGTTGCTTGTTCTCGGCGGCGCAGAAACCTGGGAGGCCATGTGATAATCCAAAGGGCGAGAGAGTCTGACACTGTCGGTGGTTCCGAAACAACAAGGACAGGGCCCTGCGATAAATCTTAGACTGCATTTTATCCCAGCTCATCACAAGCATTTGTGATGACAGGTCTCGTCTGCAGGAGCTTTCTGTTCAATACTGAAAACCGAGGCGCCTGCTTCTCCGCCGCAAATTTGACGCGCGTCTCCGAGACAGACTGTTGAGCAGAGAGATTCATCCGGGGAGCCAATGTTCTCTGCAATCTCGTTTCCACAGTCTTCAAGCGTGTGAGTGTGGTTTCTCGGGGAAGCAAGCGACATTATATATCACTACTCACAGCACACCTCGCGGTCCAAAGCCATGAACTGCGCTCCATTCTGACGGGAGCAAAATGAGTAGCATGACGAGACAGACATGGTATTCGAATTAGACAGTCGTGCCTGAATCGTCATGGGGTCGTTGTCCTTTACTTTGAGAACCTCTGTGCGGCTGTGTCCGATCATTGCAGTCTCAACGGGAAAGCAGCCTGAGTATGATATGCCTCTCGGCTCTCGTCCTCTGTTCGGTGCGGCCAGCGAGGTGGAAAGGAGAAGTGAGGAGAGCAGCCAAGAGAAAACGACGAGCAAGGATGACGACCTTGGAGACCCCATGATGACCGGGAACGTCCGAAGTCGATCGTGGCCAGACTGTATGAGATGGTTGAGAGTCCACGGATCGTCTCTGGTCGAGACTTGTAAGATGAGCTGCTGTCAGGGACTATGGTTTCTCAGCCGTCTTGCTGTCTGGTCTGCCATGTTGGCAGACAACTGCTGATTATATGTCGTCCACTCTCTTTCCAGATTCCTAGCTTACACACCGCGGGCTCCACATCCGTGTAAGATGCAATCCACTTGAGTCGTGAAAATAGAAATCACCTGCAATTTACTGCTGCGGGAGAGAACTCTAAGAGAGCTTTCACCAGGGGATGCTTGAGATCTGATTGGCCTTACGACGCAACTCGTCCCAGGCACACGGCTATTGAAGCTTGAAGCATAGAAAGACCCATTTAATTATTTGCAATTAGGATATTATTATAAAACGGGATATATATTTTGGCGTGTCTTCCCGGACGATACCGAGAGCCTCATCCCGGAATTCTTCGAGTTGTTCTCGTGCCATCCCTGCCTGGCTCGCGAGGATTCAGCGACAATGAAGCCGACGCTTCCGTCTGATACTCAGAATTGCAAATTTTTGTCGAGTCGAGTTCCTTCACCTGGTGGTCTGACTATCTGTCGATGTGGCAAGGAAAAATTCATGAAGCTGGTCCTGCACTTTTCAACTCCTCGTTTCTTGATACTTGCGACCTTGCTGACATTCTCGTAGGGAGGGAAAGGGGGTCCAGTAAAAAATACTGTACTCCTTCCTTGGAAAATTCCGCGATCCTTCCAGGTCGACTAAGCCGGTGTCTCTTTCCGCTATACACAGCACTAAGACTGTTGTCTCCGCTCCTCGATGATTCTTCACATTCGTTCTTAACAATCTTTTCCAGATTACAGGACATTACGGCGCCCCTCAAGTATCCCGGATTCGTCTCGTCTCCGTTTACCCGCAGCCCTTGCATCCATTTTTAGCAGTACACTGCATCAGCAGTACTCGACTCATATTTGCATCTCCAACTTCGCTACATCTTCCATCTCAGAATCATCGTTGATCACCCAAGCATGTCGGCCTATTCGATGCCGAGAAGCTTACGGTCGACAGGGGACGTCCCGCGAATTCATCCTCAAGTCAATCGCAGATCGAGCTTCTTCACGCAGGCCCTACCCCCTAGGCAGCCACGCTTCAGTAGCACCACCAAGTAGAACTTTGTCAAGGAAGATGTCGGCTTGCGTGAGACACATATTGTCCCTGATTTGTACGAGAGAGACTACTTCGATTCGGCGGATCATCCTGAACCTTGCAGCTCGAGGTCCCGAAGGTCCAAGAGGCCTTCATTCTCCCACAATGGTGTTCTTCTTCCCTATCATCTTGAAGACTCTCACGTTTGGCGCGAAGACGATCTAGAGCATGAGAATTCCACAAGAGGAGGCGAACAGTTCGAGGTCGCTCCCTCACCGATAAAGACTCTGGCAACATCGGTCGAGAACTCGTGCGTAGATCAGGGAACACGACCAGACATCTTGAAAGATAGATCAGCCCGGGCCCGAAGCGCTTCTTCCGAGTATTTCTCGCACAGTCCTAGTCCCCCAAGGGTCATGTCTCGGGCCTCGTCAATCCGCATCAATAGATTGAGCTCGGCAGACCTGGCCCGCTTTAGCCACTGCAATGATCGCCTCTCCTTTCTCAGATCAAGCTCGACTGCTTCGTCTTCACATCCAACGAGTGCGGAAGCAAATACGGGGCAGGTAGTCGAGGAGGCAACTGCCGCCATTTCTGGATGGCAGGACGAGACTCGTTCATTCAGTAAGCCGATGTACAACAGATACGAGCTAGTCGACAGCACTGAGATCCTCCCAGAAGAGTCCCTTTCCGAATTCTGCAGTCCTCGATTCCTCAGTCCAGAGCCTCTTGCGCCCGTCAAAATCAGGTCAGCCCGCGTGACAGAAACATCGAACGGTACCGAGCACGGTCTCAAGAACATTGAGAGCCAGTTCGATGGACCATCCGAGACCTGGCATCACCAAGGCACCGGTTTCATTTCTCAAGCAAAGAAACGCAGCGCTTCCCACTTCTCCCTTCGCAGCCTCACCAGGCCATTCGCAAAGCGAGCTCGGCTCGATGGCTTCCGTAAATGGGCCACCCATGTCTACCAAGGTGGTAGCCGTCGTCTCAGCCGGGCTTACCACAGATGGCGACAGCAGAACGAGCTGGAGCAGAAACAGTACGAGGCATGGAAGGCGAACCGTCGTCGGCAGCGTCCCGCAGACCCGCTCAAGGGCAAGCCGGAGGCAGGCTTTGGGGCATTTAGCCTGGAGCGTAGTCGCTACGGGAACGAGGGTTGGTGGAAGGAGGGCGTAGCCAAGTATCGGGCTCCCAGCTGGATGTTATTTCCTCAGGAACCCGTAACTTATTGAAAGTATCGCTCCGGCACTATAGCATGTATTTGAAGTTTTCTGACGGCTTCCTCTGCAACCTTATCCACCGTTTAATCAGTTTGTCTCCTCCAGCCGCATTATCGTCTGGCACCTTGTATCCGTCGGCACGGGCCATTTGTTGATTTCGACGCTGAAGTAGGATGCGTGAAACACAAGTTAGGCCTGCCACAGCAAACATGGCACATGCGCAGACAGCCATGCCCCTCGTGTAGTATGGGCCGTCACGGTCCGGGTAGAGGCCGGTCCCAAATAGGGGACCACACTGGCCGATTAGCTGCATGAGGGCAAAGCTACCGGTTTGACGGTTCTGGTTGGCTTGGTTGTTGATGTTCCACGTGATGATGAGGGTGACGACATTGAAGAAGCCAATGGCAGCAGGGTATATGGCAAGGTAGCGCAGGACGTGCGGCAGGTCGAGAGCATAGGATAAGGCGAGAACGGTGTAGCCGAGGGCGGAGGCGAGGGCATGAAGGACTATGGGAACCGTGCGGACGCGGCGACGGTCGGACATGTGGGCGGTGAAGAGAACAACGAAGAAGGCGATGAGATACGGAGGAGCAGAGAGGATCTGGGAGGTGACGGGGCTGTGACCCATGTCCGCGATGATCTCGGGGAGGAAGACGGGAAGAGACGAGTAGGCGAGGTTGGAGAGGAAGAACATGGCCGCCATGATCCAGGCGACGGGGTCGGAGAGGACGGCCAAGATTTGTCCAAAGCGTATCCCGGCGCCGGGCCCGTCCAAGTCCTCCTTCGAGGTGTCTCCTCGGAGGCGAAGCACGGCAACAATCTTTTCGCGGTCCGTGAGGTAAGAGGCCCCTTGAGGGCAGTCCGGGATGACTCTCCAGGCAATGAAGGCGAGGACGATGGACGGGAGGCCCTCGACGAAGAAGAGTACGCGCCAGGGTGCGATGGACATGACCTGGGCCAGCTGGACGAGGATCCATGCCAGGGCAGAAGCGAAGCTCGTGGCCAGAGGCGCGGCTGCAAAGAAAGAATAGTGAGTCAGTCCTGGGCTCCTCTACACATGACGCTCCCAGGGGAGAGGAAGGGGGGGATGACAAAAGAAGGAGGGGGAGACGAGAGAGGCTTGTTGGTAGTCAACTGACCGGAGATGAGGATTGCGATACGAAAGGCGAGCTCGTCCCTGCGGAAGAAGAAGCTCAGGTAAAAGGGCACGCTGGCCAGGCCCGCCTCGCCGATGCCGAGGAAGAAGCGGGCGAAGAGGAGGGCCGGGTACGTGGTGACGAGGGACTGGGCACAGGCGGCGACGCCCCAGATCATGACAAAGGCCGAGACGAGGACACTGGCCGGCGTCGTCTTCCACAGCATCGACATCCACTCAAAGAGTATGTAGGCCACGTAGAACGCCAGCAGAGCGTGCTTGTACCAGTAGTCGCGCGGCGGGTCGGTCTGCAGGTCTTGTTCCATGCCGGCGATGCGGGCGTTGCCGATATCTGGAGTTTGCATGAACAAGTCAGCTTCGGGGTTTTCTTCTCTCCCTTTTCTTTGTCCTTTATGTATATGGATGTAGTTTATATTCATCTGGCAAGTCTCGTAGAAAGAGCAGGGCACGAGACTTTGAAGCGGGAAAATGGAGACGCACTGGAGCGGTCGAGGAAATTGAGCAGGTAGAGCAGCGCGACAAAGAGCACCAGCCTGCGGTCAAACTTTGTGCGAACCGCCCTGTCCTCCTCGTTTGTATAGAGCTTTAGCTGCTCAATGTCATCGATGCTGCCGTCTTCCTCTTCGTCCTCGTCATCCTCGTCGTCCTCATCCTGGTAGCGAGCCCGGCGGTGCGTCCTGCCCCAGGCCGCGAGCTCGTACATGTCTGAGCCCTGACTCTTGTCAGAGCTGGGAGAGTCGAGGTCCAGGTCGTCAAAGTCGTCGTCTTCCGAGGCGAATTCGCCCCCCATATGAGCAGAAGACGACGAAGACGACGAGGCAAAGGACGAGGAAGATCCGCCGGAGCTCCTCCTGCCCGTGTCGGGGGAAGTCATGGCCGGTGGTTCAGAACGTGATCGCATTCGTAAGCGTACCATGTTCTCAGCTACCTACGTTCGCGGAACGTGGATGTGTCGGACAGGCAAGGATATTCTTGCAGAAGCACAAGGGCTTGTTGTGTCTCTGTGGAGAGGTGTTTTCATGAGCAAGAGACGACTTGGGTGCAATTATCGAGGCCCGGACACTGGGCGAGATGCTTTTTCGGCGTCGAGTAAAGCACGCAAGAGATGCTCAAGGTTCACGTCGAACATCCTTGGACCTTACTTCCAACTCAAATTTCCTCCGCCTCGCGCCTCCTCCTCGCGCCTCCTCCTCTTTTTCTTTCGTTTGCAAGGAAAGGTAAGAGGGGCCATTGCGTCTCCTTTGCATGAGGTATGGGAAGCGTAGGGCCTAGCAGAAGGGGAGAGTGCAATTAGGGGAAGGGTGTATGCGCGTGTGGACCCTTTTTGGGCTTGGAGATGCATCAAGTTCGACAATGCAGCCAATTAGTCACTCGAGAAATTCGCGACACCGATGCCTCTCTGTCAAGATACGATCAGAGTCACTGATGAATAATGATGCCAGAATCTCCAAGGCGGCGATTTTCAATTTGGTGTTTTTCTGGATCAATATAGTATACCGAAAAGGAGCAGGCATGTATCAATGTGCCTGGTTTCGGCGGTCTTTTCTTCCTCTCATAGAAGAGGGTTGTCATATTGGTGAGTCGATGACTAGAGGCGCAGATTGGGTCTATATGGACCGTCGAGCGATTCGTCTTTCGTAGCTCGTCCTGCTCAACCTATTCGAAGTGATCGGCTTCTTCAGGGGCCAGATGTTGCGCTAAGCCAGCCTCGCCTCGTTGTTGGATATGGTGCTTCGGATGCTTCAAGGTCTATCAAGGGGATCGCAAGCGAGGATAGCGTATGTTTATTTCAGGATCGACATCCACCTGAGGCTGGAATGAGGGTCTAAACCTCTGGATGTGCGCTCTGTTAGTATGTGTACCCATGCTTTCTTCGCAAGGGTTGAGCTCCATCCAGGCAATGCATCATGCGATGCGTAAGCGCAGGTTGGAAGAGGAACACCACGAACAATAGCATCTTTACGCTCAGCCGCGACATGATGCGCATGAGCTGTGTGCCTACAAGCTCACAATCTGCGCCCTCTTGCGTCATGGACCTTTACCACGTGTTCCCCGCGTCGACTGCCTTTCGACGGCTCCAACTCAAAACTGGCTACCCAGCTGCCTTTTGCACTTCATCGTGGCAGTTCTCAAGCTGTTATCTTCTATCATGTTCTTTATTGCGGCACGAAATGTCGCTGCGAGGCTCGATTGAATGAAACGGGACCCTGGTTGCCGTCGTTGGCGATGGGATCGTCTCTGGCGCAAGAGTTTGCCAAAATCGAGCATCGCTATTTCGATTTGGACGACTTGGATTCCGTCGGAATGGGTGTGTTCGATTCCATCCTCGAAGCTGCTTGACGCGCACTGTGGTCGAGACCGGTCTCCGCAGACGTTGCCTCTTGTTGTTCTGGCTTCATGTGTAGTGGAATCTTGGTTATGGGCGCCAATGCTGGCTGATCCTGCTCCTCGTCGACTTCAGACCCCGATGCATCATCCACGGGCGCACTTCGCTCCTCGTCAGAGCACACGACGACGTACCACTGCACCTCCTCGCCGCCTTCTAGCTCATCCCTGAATTTGTTGAGCCAACGACTCCCACCACGCGCCGCGACAGAGGCCTCATATTTGGCCATCTCCTTCGCCACATCGACGCCCAGGTCCACGCGCACGACATAGTCGGCGACGTAGGCGTACGGCCGCGTGGCGGTTGTCGTCTCTGCGGCGTCGTATTCCTCAAGAAGCTTGACCGGAGACCATTCATATTTCAGCACGCCATCATCCGCGATGGACACCCGCGATGGTGGCGGCGACAGCTCATCTAGCTGATGTGACGGGCGCTTCGTCGTCTGCTCCCTGCCCCTCTCATTCTCCTCACCCGCCGACGTCCCCCCTGGGGTCGACGCGGGGCTAGGCAAATATGTGTAGATCCGCGTAAATTCGTTCAAGATCATAGGGGCGCTGACGGGCCCTACAATCCAGTCCGGAGCCACGTCCTCGAGATCGTGGACAATGACGAAGATGCGGATGCTGTTCCGAAGCCACCGGAAGCCGTGGCAAAGGTATGTCGGCATTGCGATTGCGGGGGCCGGCTGGTCGCCCAATCTCGAGATCAATTAACTCAGGTGTGCAGCGCATGAGGCGATCTATTGCGTGTCCGGCATGATACAATGTGCGTCTCAATGGCTCGTTTTTGGGGCATACGTAGATGCGTATTGAAGCGATCTCGGTTCTTTCCCCCCAGCTGAAGCTCGTTGAAATTTCTGAACGGAAGTTTCGGGGGTTGATATCAGGGAAAATTCCGAGGGCGTGCGTGCAGATTAGAAACAGTTAGGTGCACAAGTAAATGAATTCGCGCCAACATCTGTCAAAAAGTCTCAGGGCACGATATATCCCAGACATCGATGATCAACCCAAGGAAGGTGGGCCTCACTCTCACCCCGCCAAAGGCCCATCTCATCATCGCGGGGTTCTTTCCAAGTTCCTAACGATCGTGTGCAACCCCGCGGCAAGCGGAGCAGGCGGCGGCCCACATTTGCGCGGCACCTCGTCTAGCCCTACCGAGTACGGATAGCTTTGCCTTGGCTCTTCGGTTTGCTCTGGGCTCTGGGCTCTTTCCCACTTGGACTGCAAGCATGCCGTCCTTGAACCGCTCAGGTGCGACTGACAACACTTGAACTCATCGAATCACCATCCCACTTCACAGCATAGAATCATAGGCGTAAATGTTGAATTCGCGATGCTTCGTCTCGTTAGGTCTCGATCCCTATACTCGTGATTCATCCCAAGATATATTTCGTCCAATGGCCGTAATTTTGTAAATAAACCCCCACCCCCCAACCCTTCGAAAACGCCGTCCTAGATCCATTCATGTTTTTGGACGCAGCTTCGCAGCTATACTTGCGTAGAGGCATCCAAATTGTAATCCAAGCCTTGTAAGATGTTCCCGATTTCTTCGTCCGAGATGTTCAAGTCCATGTCAGTTGGAAGGACGCCAGCGTCCTCGACCCTCTCACCGACACCAGCCTCCGGCAAAGCATGTGGCAATCTTTCGCGGATTTGGTCCTTGAACTTGCCGAGAAGGATGGGGTCATCCGCCGCCGTCTCAGACGAATTGATGATCTCCCTCGCTTTTGCTTGCAGGGCCTCATCAGACGGCATTTTGCCAACATCATTGATGCGTTTTTCCACAAAGTCAATCAGGCCGCTTTCTAGCTCGCGTGAGCAGAATACCGCAGCCGGCCGACAGTTTTCTGACGTCAGTGTTTCCAAGAAGCTATTCGCAGCACTCTGACCCGCTTGGAACGATTTGGCCCCCTGTGCCATGCTTATGCGGACGTCCTCTCCAAATAACTCGACGTGACCCTTTGGAAAGGCATAAGGGGGCGCAAAGCCGGAGCCACCCTGCTCCAATGCCCACGCACTACCTGCAGGTAAGCCAGGGCCTGGCAGACTAATGATGCCAGCGTCTCTTTTAAATCGCTGTAGCCATTCGGCATTGTCTGCCGCTGTGTGGTTCCATGGATCGTCACTGGACAGCCAAGTTAGTAAAGACGTTCTCTACCTGGACGCTTCTAGAACATACTCATCATACAAGATCCACCTCGCCTGGTATTGAAGCTCCTCGTCTGTGGGAACGTGACTGTTGGGGTTGTTTGGCGACATCGTTGACTTGACCCACCGTCCCAGCTCCTTGGCCAGCCTGTTGTAGCAGTTGGCATCGTTCAGGAAAGATGTAATGGGCTTGGCATTGTTGTTGATGCCAGGCCTCAGCCAATCAGAGAAATCGTTCTGACCGGCTGGAGGGGAGGACCCAGATGGAGATAAGACTTGCTGTGACGATGTCATCGAAGATGGTGTCACTCCCTGTGTGTGGCTTGTTGCCGATGTTTTCGGAGACTCCTGAGTCGCAGGATGGCGTTGCTTGAAGGCTTCAAGCCAGTGGATGTTGTCTGCCGCTGTTTGATTCCAGCCATCATCGAACTCGTAGATGATGATACGAGCCTGTTTCTGTAAATCCTCGTTCGAAGGCTCAACACCGGCCAATCTCCGCAGTCTTAGGAAATCGGTCAGTTCACGCTCAAGCCTTGAGTAACTGTGAATGGTAGAGTCGATGGACTTCGGGTCAGTGGACCGGATCATCCGGTCCTGGACATCCTCAGACCGTGGCAAGTGTGCCCGTCTCCGAAATTCGACCAGCCAATTTGTTGATCTCGTAATAAGTCGTAACAACCAGTTGGCGACAGATTCCGAAGGATGAGTGCACAGTTCTTCCACCCGTCCTACAATTTTGCAGGCCTCCTCCTGAAGCTCATCGTCCATTGCTGTCAGGCCAAGGAGCTGCTTGCTCTTGACAAAGGAGTGCAGCTGTATCTCCATGGGGCACTCCTCGAAAAGATTGTCCTTGCCGTTGATCTTGAGACTGGCGAGCCTGCTTTCAGCGGCTCCACGCAGCGGACCGAATCGAGCCGACTGTGCTATATTCATAGAACTCATGATCAAGTCACGGAACCACGAGCTTTGGGTCGCAATGCCCTGCAAGGACAACAACTCCGAAGCAAAGATAATACGACATCCTTCCAGTTGCATTTCCTCATCCGTTGGTGCCCTCTGATGCTGTTCCCAGTAGTTGGCGCCAAAGTATGCCAGCTCTAATTTGATGAGCTCGTAGGCGTTGCGAGGCGACTCGGGGGGCGCCTGGTTCGCAACGTATGGCAAGGGAGAGAGGCGTTCATGGTGAATGAGATCTGCAGTTCAAGTCAGACATTGGTCCTTCAAGCAACAACGGGAATCACCTACAGGGCGGAATGGAATTCTCGACCATGTCGAGTACTGGTACGTCAAAACCCCAGTCACCCTTCCAGTCAGCCATGGAGTAACCCGTTTTGAAATGCTCGGCCAGGTGGTCGACTCGAATAGTCCAAGTATCCATGACTATGCCGCAGAAACCGCAGCGAGAGCGAATCTCCGGGGTGGCGACTCTCCAGTGCTTCATGGACCAGTCCATAAACTTGACGTCATGCACGAGTCGAAGATGCTGGTTCAAGTGGTCTTTCCGATAGAACGTCCTCTCTTCCGGCGTGCGTTCCCGACAAGCCGTGTGATTATGCGTTTCGAGGTGTTCGTCGTCCGGGTTCTCGATCCCGCAGTAAACGCACGACAATTGACCATTATCCGGATTCACGGCTCGAGGGCCCTCAGGGGCACAAACCCATCTCTCAAGGGAAAGATGCAAAGACTTCTCGTGCCGTTGCCAGTCGTGTTTCGTTCTGAAGGTGTCGGTGCAGAAAGTACATTGAAATGTTTTGAGGGGAGCAGTTAGTGATGTTGTCGCGTCTTTGCCATGCATTGGGGCAGCCCTGCGACGCCGCCGTCGCCGGCCTCGAGAGCTAAATGCAGCGGATCCGAATGAGCCCCAAGAATTTCGAGACCCATGTGAATAGGCTGAGCTTCGAGAGTTACTGGATTGGGAGGTGCCCAAACTGCTCGTAGAAGACTGGTTGCAGAGTGACCTGTTGGATCCATCGTCCGTGTAATTCAGGCTGTATGGGCTGTTCAGCCCCGACGAAAGGGCAGATGACGAAGCGGTTACGGCGCGAGCAATGGCGCTGACCGAAGCGGCTTCGTGCTCAGGGGGAGAGTGCTCCCAACGTTGAAGCGGGTTCATGGTTTCAAGTGCGGGAGTGCCACGTCTCTTCGGGATGTCCATAGATCCTGCCCACGCAGCCGGGTGAGGTGAGGTAGAACGGGGTGGCTGCACTTTGCCACGACGACGAGCGTTAGCCAGCCAGTTGGTGATTTGAGTCTTGTTCAAACCGGTCTGCCGTTGCAAAGCTTCCCTCTCCTCGTCACTAGGGTACGGATGTCGGTTGTGAGAGGATAGCCAGTTTTTCAGTATGCGTACAGACTCTCTCGAAAAGCGAGCCCCGATTTTAGGGGGCGGCATCGGTCGTGGAGCGATAATACCTCCATCGTCCAGGGATTGGCTCGAGGAGTTCATGGATGTATTCAGTGGTAAGGAGTCTGATTCATCGGGTACCGCCTCACCCAAGGTATCCTGAGTAGTGATGACATTGGGATGGTCGCCCATGATAGGCCAGGGGTTGTTGGGGAGGGCGGGAACCTCCGAATTCACTGCACTCGAATCCGCGCCGGCAAAACTGCATTCGACTGCCAGGGCAATACAGCTTGTGCAGTAACCTTTGTAGCGACCTTCGCGTATTTTTTTGCAAGAGTAGCCACCGAGGCTGCAGTATAGACAAGGAAAGTCGACGTTCTCCAGCAAGTCGAGAGCGGGGGTATCATCCATTGGCTCGTCGTCGTTGCTGATGAACGTGGGTCCATTGGCGGCGGCGGCCTCGAGTGTAGTCAGATCGAAGTCATCGTCGTTGACCACGTCTAGAACAAAGCCCAGGTCAATGTCGGCGTGGTCAGGCATCCCGACGAAGATGGGATCTTTGTCGAGTCCTGCATCCGCATTGGGGTTGCCTTGGGTCCAATCGACAAACTGCTCCATCTCTTCAATGGAGGCCATTGATTCCGAGCGACCGAGGTGATGAGACGGGACCAAGCGGATCGAAGGAAAAGCGTGGTTCCATTCGACCACAGCGCAGGGCGAAGGGGGCAGCAATGCACAAAGATGACCTATTGTCGAAAGGCGGAAATGGCAGGATCGTAGCACAGGCCCAAGTCGTCGGGTTTGTGATGAATTCGCGAAAGCTAGCTTCTACTTGAAGAAAGCCGTGCAAAAATGGACTCTTCTGTCGTAAGATGTGTTCATGGATCGAGAAGGAGAGAAAAGGGCGAGTTCAAGGCGGGCGGGATACAGTCAGTTTTGTCTGGTTGCAAGGCGAAAGCGGAAATGCGATGAGCTGAGCCCAGATACCGGGCAATTCAATAAGTGCTAAGTATAGGAGCGAAGAGTGGTACCAGGCAGTCATGTATAAGTTATATTTCTCGTATGCGACAACGGGCAGGCACCGAGCGGGCAGACCAGGGGATTGCAATAAACACTGGCCAAACAGCTAATACCAAAGAGTGGAGAGGGTTTCCGGGGTCTCTCTGACGGCAAGCTAAAGGAATCCTTTTCGTAGGGTTCTTTACTACTGCGGACCCCTACTGTAGTTTTCGGGGATTATGGCGAAGGACGCAGCGGGCACAACAAGTAACGTTGACACACGAAGCTTCAACAAAGACTTTGTGACACGGTATATGCTGGCTGGTCATACTTTGCGGGCAAGAATTCTCGAAGTTGTTCCTGCCCTCGACGCTCGCTTGGCGCAACTTCCTTCCGGCAACCGGAGAAAGAGTCAACCTCAACGGACGGCAGGCGCGAGTCCCAATGAGGAGGGCCCGGCCCCGGTTAGCGGCCCCGGTTTTCGGCGGGCTAACCAGGGTGCAATGGGTCCATCACGCCCAAAGCCTATTCTTCATGTCATTTCCACGCCCTTCGTTTGACAAGCGACGCGCATGGCGCATAACGGCCGCGGTAGAGTGCCCACCCTCAACCCCGCAGTCCGTGAACTTGAATTACCCACTCGATCATTGTAGCCCGCATTTCCAAGGTATCTAATGTTTGTGAGGAAGTTAGGATTGCCTACCTTAGGTATCTTCTTTTAACAACCTTTTGCCTTTGGGAGCCCGTATCGACATTGCGTACCTAGCATTTCCTTTTCTGCAAAGTGTACTTTCTTAGGCATTTCCTGGCTTGAATACCTGCGACAACCTTTTGATGCGCGATATCAGTCCTCAGAATCTTGGCCCACTCACTAGGTATGAAATACAGGGTGTCGTTGGCTCCTTGATGGTTTTACGTTCATAGTCGAGAGTCAGAGTCACAGAAGCAGAACGGCGTTCCGTTTTGCGCATCATTATGACAGTCAAACTTACATATCCCAAAGTACCCTCTCCTTTTGCTGGCTGAACTGGTTTCCATTCGACAGTCTACCTGCAAAACTCCTTACTTTAACAGTCGAGGCTGAGAATAACTAGTCGCCCATTGCAATCGCAAAGATCGTCATCGTCTGAGCCATACTAGATTTCGATCATGATGAACGTAACGCGCTTCGCCAGTCTGGTCGAGATCACTGCGTATCGTCAAGTGTCGTTTTCACCTCATCCGCCACACCTGCAGGACGTGACTCAACGCCTACCCAAGATATGTGCTCATGGTTACAGTGCAGCCAATGCCTTGTCCATCGCACCTTGGTGCCGATCTGGACGTGAGCCTCCGTTAATCCAGTTCAACTATTTCGTACCTGGATGGGTGTCGTCTAAGACGTTCAGTGACGGCCGCAGCTCGAGTGCCACGTATAGCAAAGGGCTCAAGTCCGCTGAAGGTATGTTCAGAGTTCAGACGGTTGTCGTTCCCTAACCTCGTGCAATCGCGATCTCAAGTGCATAGAAGTTGCTGACAAAAACTGCCGAAACCCCACGACGCGATTAGATGCGATAACCTGCGCAATCGCAGTGGCGTCGTCCCCATGATCAACCAAGCTGCCACAACCCCCTTCCGCAGCCATCGATGGTCCCCCGCTGCAGGACGCTTGCAAGGTCAGGCACGTCCGGAGATGGTGTGGTGACTGGTCCACCCATTTGATGTGGGAGTGGCGGCCAACAACCTCCTAGTCTGCTCTGGAACCTTCTCCGCGGCCTTGAGTCGCGGCGTTTTTTGGTTGCCCTTGATCCTAGGCGAGTCAAGGGAATGCCGGCCAAGATCTCACCCGCACCGATAGCTTAAAGGCCTACATACAGTACGAGCTGGAGAGCACATGATTTTTTTTTAATTTCTAATCATGGTTGACCGCACTTTTCACGGGGACTACCTCATGCGCGTCGCCGCCTCTGTTGTCTGACAAGCCATGCCATCTTGATCGAGCCGTCTCCTATCCGGAGTGGCCGGAACATGGCTGATTGGCGATCCTAAACAATCCGGAAGTTTGTATGCGACGGCAATGGTTGTCCGTTGGATGCACCCATACTCACAGACTGCATACGAATACAGTACTGTAAGTGGTAACCTCGAAAGTCTGCTCCGTGGTATCCACTCTCGGCCGCTTCCCCGACGAGCCGCCGTCTCCGGTATTTGCTTGGGCACCGGCCTTTCGGGTGCGAGGTCCCGTTACCCCACGATGTACGATGTAGAGGAGCCACCAAATTACTTGATGCGCGTCGGCACCTCTCCACTGATAACAACTGCACCAGGTACACTTCAAGAAGTAAGATGGTTTCTGGGGACATGATATTTTGGACATGACTCTGACGGATTGTACGTATTAACGGCGCAAGGCCGTCAAATGTCAGAAGGGGCCATTCATCGTACATGTCGTAAGTGTGTATGGATTTCTAACCATGGTTTCGCGGCGGCGTCCGGCTACCTCTTGCAGCTTGACGCAGAAGATAACAACAAAGAGCCTAGATACCATGCTACCTGTACAGCATGTCGTTACTATTGCACCAGTCGCCAAAGTAATACAACCCCGAGCCGGTCTTTGTGCGCCACTAGGCTTTTACCGTAAGGATTTCAAGGATATCTTTCGTCTTCTCATCAACGTCCCAGTTGGAGGACTTCCCAAATCATTCATTTCCAAGCTCCATCAGCTCTCGCTCCTTGGCAGCGAGCAGCTCTCGCATCTGCTCTGCCTCTCGCCGCAGAGCGAGTCTCCGCTCAGCTCTGATCCGATCATGCTCCTGGCCATCGTTGGTGCCGGGCACGTCGCTAGTTCGCCTTGCTCCTGCGCCAAAATCGGCGGTCGTCATCGGCGCGGTATTGCCACTGGATGGAACGCTACCTCCAGGACCGCGGAGTGGCGGAAGCAGATAGTCTCTATCCACACTCCCAGAACGAGATATCGAACCCTCTTCAGACGATACTGCTGGGTTGAGAATCGACTTGATGGACGACAATCGCTTTGCACTTTCTTGACCGCTGTCGGTTACACTGCCGACCTCTGTCTCTGTCGCAGAAAAGGACCGCTTTCGCCGCGAGAGAAACGAGGCTGGCGATAGAGAAGGCTGTCTTTCGGTTCTGACTGTGGCGATTGCGTTCATTGGGGGAAGTCGGTTGTCGTCATTCGACGGGCTCGGCACGCTTCGCGATATTCCGTTCGACTGGTGGTAAGCGGCAAGATCCGATGCCGAAGGCAGCGGAGGGCTCTGCGCATTCGATCTCATGACTGGCTCAGGCTCAATAGTCAAGGGATGATCCGGCCGTCGCCGCAACCCCAGGTTGATCGAGCCATCCTCGTTCTCAGTTCCCCTCTCTGGTGTCTTCTCCTGACTACGCGCGCTCGCCGAATCCGCTGAGTCGTCCGGTTCTTCTTCCTGGGACGCGGGAATGATACGTTTTCGCCTCTTTATCGTTGCTTTCTTCATTGTAACTGGCCTGTGTACACCATGCAGCTTGTAGTAGAGTCCTACATCAACTTTGAGTCAGCAAGATGGCATAGAAAGGATTTCGACGAGACCAACCGCAAGCATTGCATATCGTATGACCACTCGCGTCTCTCCTCCAAAGCGGCGTTATGGTAGTGCCACAATTTTGGCATGCGATCACGACGGTGGACTCTTGATTTTGAGTCTGAAGGGCGTTGACGTCGATAGGCGCGGGTGCCTCAGAGACCGGAATCCCTGGCTGTCCAGAACATCCCTTGTGTCGCTGTGCCACATTCAGCTGAGCGCTCTTGGACACACGATTGTTATAGGCCGGACAGCCATTGCAACCCTCGGCGCCTCCTGTTCCGTTGCATCGACCACCGCCGGGGCAGGTTCCAGTCGGCGTCTGCTCGGCCGAGACGTAAGTAGCGCCCGTCACATTCGCTGATGCTTTTGGTCCCGATGCGATAATACTTTTGCTAGGTGCAGGGCGAGACGGCCCCACGGTGACAACGTTTGGGGGCTTCTTGAGGCTCGTCGGTCGAGATGTATTCCTGGCTTTCAAGTATAGCCCGCAGGCATTGCAAATTGTTGCGCCTTGGGGGGACCTCCTCCACAAGGGTGTCCGCGTCGTGCCGCAGTTGCTTTCCCGGGAGTCAGCCGTGACGGCTCAGATGAGATTAGGTTAGAAAAGACTTACCTGCAGACCTGCCCGCCCTGGCCTGGACCTTGCTTCCCAGTGCTCTCGCTAGTTGTCGGGTCGGGGCTTGAGCCGTTCTTCGAGGCGATATCTGATGTTGTTTTTGAACTGGGAGATGTGCTCTCATGCGTCCGTCGAAACATGCGGCCGTCTTTTTCTAATGAGTCCTTTGGCTGTTCAAGTACGCCACCCATAGGGATCTCACGCGGCTTGGATGACGTAGGCCTGGACGGAAGGGCAGTGCGAATTGAGCCGGAAGCCCGGCTCTGGGCCACAGGGCCCGGAGAAAACGGGTTTTGGCTCATGAGCGCGTGACTCCTCGACACTGCTGCCGCTGGCTTCCAAAGGGGGAGATATTGTTACGTACAGGCCGTAATCATGTACGGCGTTGTTGGAGGAATGACTGAACGTGATCCGAACGTCTTGACAAGCGCCTTTGAAAGACAAGACTGCTCAGAAAGGGAGATATCGACGTTGCTTCCTCGTGATGATTTGCGCGACAAATTGGAGTACTCGTGGTAATGACCGACTCAGCGCGGGGTGAGCAGCAGATCGATGGTCAGTCGCAGAACTTATCGTGATGGCGGAAGTCTGCGACCCCGGAAGCGAGAGATGATGCGGGCGGGAAAGAGACCGAGAGTCGTGCAGAAAGTGTTCAGAGGAGCCTCAGATCACCGATATCGTGCGTGTCGGATCGCGGTGATTTCTTGCCCTAGACGAGGGACAAGGAGACACGGGAGGCGAACGGGCGATAGTGGATAGGTAGGAAGGTAGTCAAGAGGGCGGGAATGCGGGCGGGCGGCTCCTAGTCAGGCAGTGGGCGGTCTAGAGCGAGGACGGCCTGAGTGGTCTCAGTGAGGCGAGGTGAGATGAGGCAAGGTGAAGTGGCCTCAGGAGGCGGCGCAAAGAAGGTCCCTGCAATGCACGAAACCCGGAGCCGGATGCCCCGATAAGATTCGAAGCGTCAAGGCCGAATCGCAACGCGGTCGAGTACAACCCACGGCGTTTGAGGGCTGCAGAGGATCGGAGTTTTGGAGCGCAATGATGTCCTTGGTTCGCGCTCACCAGACGTACGACTCGTGGAGAAACATTCAAGTGTATGTGAGCGCCCATGTACAAGGCATGTACGAAGTGCGTACGTACGACGGTATGTACATACATGCAACTGCGCATCCGCCTTACCGCGACCCTCCAGAGCGTCACCGCCAGCCTCTAGCACTCCATCTCTCGACTCGTGAGCCAATCGAGGGCCCCTCGTAAGAAGATGATTACATCTCCGGTCATCTCATTGGGTAAGAATAGTGGAGCTGGCAGGGAGATTGAAGGGATGCCAGGAGACGTCTGAGAAGACTTCGGTCATCGGCAGCGCTAGCCCTAATACGGATATCAGGCCTTGGCCATCTTGTGCAATCCCGTTGTGTCCACAATTCCTGATGCAACGTATACAGTGTGAATCTCAACTAAAGCTTTCTGTCTTGACCGCAGTGGCCCCGCGACTGCTCACTTGATGGAACATGGCCTTTGCGCAGCCAGTCACCGCCAAAGCGAGTATCGCTCTTACAAATCCTCGTCTACACACAGTACGAATGTGCAGGTGGCATGTCATCTCCCCGGAAGCGATATCTTATCTTTTCCATCTAACCAGCAAAATCCCAGTCTGAGCTTCCATCTTATCAGTTCAGGACCACTTTTATCCACATCTCAGCTCACGCTGCACGATCCACGATCCGCATCACGCGAAATCATCGCGACAGCAAGCCATCTCGTGGCCTCAGAGCCCAGGATGTCCTCAGACGTAGAGGCACCTAAGCGGGAATCTACGCCGACTGCGTCCCTTGCCTCAATACCTCAGAAGCGACCTCTAGACGAAGGCCACAGTCCCGCGGTATCATCACCTCTGCATACCCAAGTTAAAGCCTCAGACCCCCAACCCGCAGACGAGGGCGCACAGCTTAACCGCTCGAAACCGTCTCGCGTAAAGAAAGATACTATCAAGAAGCGCGAGGCCAAGGTCGGTGAGAGCGGACCGGCGACGCCAGATCCCAAGGCGTCAGGAGAACCGAAGCAGAGCGAATCCGGTCCCTTACGCTACAAGCTCGCGCCGCCCAAACCGTCTGACTTCGAGCTGCCTCGCGGCCCGGTCTTGACCCTTCACCACGAAGTTGCATCATCAGATGGTCAGAAGATTGAGTTTTTCGAGACAACCGAACAGTATGTTGCCTATTGCAAGCCCCGTCTTCCACTTTTTCCACTTTGCCGTTTGTAGGAGCCCTTGAGTTGACCTGCTGAAGTGTTTTCAACAAGAAAAACTTTCGATACACGCATTGCATCGCCGATCCTTTATTCCCGTCGATGATACATTACCGCCAAACAGAGCCAGAGCCGTTTGGACCTCGCATGAGCTTCGAGGACGCCGCACAGCATGTCTTCTTTGACCGCTCTGCGCGCCGTATCACCACGGACAAGGGCTTTCGAATGGCGCGCGCAAACGTTGCGGTTCGACAAGGCAGGTGGTACTGGGAATGCAAGATCACCAAGGGCGTGAAAGATGCGCCAGATGGATCCGGCAAACTCGAAGGTGGACGACACGTTCGTATGGGCTGGGCGAGACGCGAGGCTTCATTGGATGCCCCTGTCGGCTTCGACGCTTACAGCTACGGCATCCGCGATGTATCCGGCGAAAAAGTTCACATGTCTCGTCCGAAAGAGTTTTTCCCCTCTGGTGAGAGCATTCGTGAAGGCGACGTTATCGGATTAGAAATTCAGCTGCCCTCCGAGCATCTCCATCAGAAGGTCATGTCTGGAGATTACAATCCCGCCATTGACGCAGCGGACGATGAGCCGGCGGAAGCGGCAGAAGCCTCCAACATCGTGCGCGACCGAGTGCCTATCAGATTCAAGGCTCACACGTACTTCGAAAAGATTGAGTACCACACGACCAAGGAGCTCGAAGACTTGATGAACCCGTCACCCATAGGCGCTGGATCGTCGTCCTCGCAGGTACCCAATCCCAACCACTCGGTCCCTGCACTGCGAACGCTGCCAAACTCGTGCATACGGGTTTACCGCAATGGCGTTCTGATGGGCACACCGTTCGAGAACCTTCTCGGCTTCCTGCCGCCTGCGTCTCGGCCGATGCCGCAAGTTGGCGCTCGAGAAGGACTCGACGATGGCATGCTCGGCTACTACCCAGCCGTCAGTGTCTTCAGGGGCGGCGCTGCTGAGGTCAACTTTGGGCCCGACTTTTGGTATCCGCCTCCAGAGTACGACTCTACAAACGGCGAGGTCGACATGATTCCCACCGAGGAGCATCCACGTGGTCGATTACAGGCTGTTTGCGAGCGCTACAAGCAGCAGATCGCCGAGGACGTCGTTTACGACATTATCGACGAGGTGGACTTCTGGATAAAGGACGGAGGAGCGTCAACGGATCAAAACGGCGCTCAAAGTAGCGGCGCTGCCGTGATGAGCTTGGGCCGAGAGGAAATCAAAGAGTTGGTACAGGATGACTGATAATCGTATAAGTGAGGCACCGGGCGCGTGAAAGCGCAATCATATCTCCTATATCTAAAGATACCCAAAAAGTGGATTTGAAGGCTACTCCTTAAACGCCTGAATACAGCTTCAAGCCTTACATGACGTGTTGTCAACCCTCACGACCCGTGAACTGAGATTATGAACTGAAATCGACCATTCTCAAAGGCTAATCAAACAAGCGATACGTTTCTCATCACAGGACTCTCTTCCCCTGTTCAACGGGTTGACTTGGCAGTGCTGCTACGCTCGGGGCCCGGGCGATGCACCAACTCCGGAGCCGGCATCGATCGTGCCGAAACGACCGGCGGCCTCTGCTCTGGCGCAGGAAGAGCCGGATCATCGGGGAGTTCCTCGATGCGGTCGCTGCCATCAATCGCCGACTCAGACTTTTCCCGCTCGAGGCGGACTTCGCGACCGCGCTTGTGGCAGTACCACAGCACAAACAGGAGGACTACGCAGGCAAGGTCAACGCGATTTTCTGACAAATTTGAATCTTGTGATGGAGGGGGAACTTACGTGTCAGAGCGACGCTCCAGATGACGTTCATGCCGATGAATGCCGGCCATCGAGTCTTGAGGACCTCGACAATAGCGCGCAGCATGCCGACGATGGCGCCGGGTTTGGTGACAAGCTCGGCGAGGTTGTGCGGCATGAGGACGCTCTTTGCGACGCCCTTGACGCCGCTTCCAGCATCGGCCTTGATGCCCTGCTTAGCGGCCGCAGCGGCGAGAATTTCGGGCCCGAGGCTCGAAGTGATCTTGTCCGGCAGCTGCATGACGAGCTTCTTGAGCGACGAAGGGAGCTTGTCGAAGCCCTTGGAAAGGGTGCCGTCGCGGTCCTCGACGAGCTTGGTCAGGTCGTCGCACGCCGTCGGCACGCCGTTGACCAAGTCCTTGAAGACCTGCGTGAAGTTCTGCAGTAGGTCCGACGAGTCCGTCGCCACCACCTTATTGTTCTTGGCGCTCAGGTTGAGTCGGTCCAACACCCGACTCAAATCCTTGGTCTCGCGCTCGCCCTCGGCCGGGGCAACGCCGTGGGGAGTCAGGCCCTCTTCGCTTTTCTTGTGCCTGGCGAAGAAGATGGCGAACCGGCCAGGCTTCTTGTCCGCCTCATCGACGACCACTGGCGAATCGGCTTTCTGTTTGCCTTTTCCCTTGTCGGCCGTCTTGCCATCGCTCAAGGACGATGTTTCGGTGCCGGACGCTTCGTTATCTGATGGCAAGCCGAACTCGTTCAAATATGTTCGTGGCGGGAGGGGAGGCGCCAGCCCTTCGTCCTTGGTCAGCAGGCCCTCAAGAAAGGTCTCGTCTTCTGTTCCCAAGACTGGCGGTGCCGGCGATGCGCTCGAGGCGGCGCGGTCCTGGCTATTGAGTGGCTCATGGTGGCGCTTCTTCTTGTCGCTGCGCTCGTCGAGCTTGCTGGCGCGGGTGTCTAGTAAGTCATCAGACTCTTTGATGGCATCTTGGGCATCCTTCTTGATGTCTTTTTCTGCTTTATGCTTCTTGATTTTCTTGTAGGTGAAATATTCGAGCATGATGGTCAAGAACGTGGAGTCGCAGGCACAGTCCGGACGTCAAGAAGAAGAGGAGTAGGGGCGTATGACTCGGTGTAAGCGGAGAGTAGTAATCGTGTAGTAGATCGAATGGCGGCCAAAAGCCTTCTTAACAGATAGACTGATCGCGCAGGGGTGGCAAGAGATGGACGAAACAGGATTCCTTTCGTTTTTGTTGGCAAGTTAGGTTGGCTCAGTCGTTGTTTGGGTTGCTTTGAGACGACAGGCGGGAAGCCCCGACAACCATGCCCCCCCCCC